>JBAMJV010004911.1:0-27491 GCA_037951105.1 Echinarachnius parma | reverse complement strand
GGAGAGGGGGGGGGGGGGGGGGGTAATATTCCGGGGGGTAGTTGTCCGGGGGTTATCAACCTTACCATTCCAGAAAGTCTTAACCCAGGAGAACCCAGGAGGTGAGGGCACTGTGTTATGGAGTAAAGGGTGTAGAAAGATCACCTTGGGCGAGGACTTATAATCCGGATGTCCTTATCTATAATACTTGATAGATCATTCTAAAGAAAAGATGAAAGTAAGACGGGTTATACGTTGTTTAATCCGTAACATTTCAGGCAGTATCTTAACCCAGGTGGTGGTGTTATGCAATGGAGTACGGGGTGTAGAAAGACCCCTTTGGAGGGGGGCGCCACCTTTCTAGACAGGGCCAAGGTGTCCAGAGGGGCGGCACGCATAGCACGAGGTAGAAGAGGTTAAAGATCTCTGGAGCATCATACCAGTCTTCATGACCGTTATCATCTATTGGACAACATTCGTGCAGGTAATTTGTAGCACCTAACTTTAATCGCACCACTTTGTAAATAAATAATGATATCGATTTTCATAATTCGCATACCAGTTTATTCAGAATATTCTGTAGTAAAATGACAAATTTTTCGGTTTAAGATTACTCAATGTCTATGATTTATTTCGTCCAGTATCAAAACCCCTTTCATTTTTATTTTTAAAAAAGGGGCATCGAGGTCCACGCACCAGTTTTCCCATTCATTTGTACGCGCATTATTACACGCGTTGAATCTTTCTTCACTGTCGTTTCAGAGGCAGTTTTATGCAAGTGCAAAATCGATAACTCGATTTATTTCCGTGCAGAATTCATGAACAGGTGGACGTCAATATATATATAATCATATAAGCTCGGCTCGCCTCTACTTTCTAAAAAACACTATGGCGCGAATTCTCATCAGTGGCTCAACTTGAGCCCGGCCTACAAAGACAAAGACTACCGGTAACCGTTTTGCACCTGCAGACATATTGTCTTGTTGCTATTCGCCAATTATCCAGTTAATCCCTTGAGTTCTGCTTACAGGCATCAGGACAATATGCCCTTAACCGGTCACCAGCAATACAATGTCCTGGATGATCCAGGACGCAATTTGGCTGATGACCAACTATACTAGGTGTCAATATGAGTCAATATAGCCTACATAATATGTGAGAGTATAATTAATACAACGTAATGATTGATTAATATATCTGTGCAAACAGTTAAAATAACTAAAATAAGATAAGTATGTGCATATGAGGTATGTTCTAATATACAATGAAGAAAAACAAATTTAAAATGCTGTTTAAGAAATGAACCCGTCAGTAGTCCCAGTGCTTGAGCTTCAAACATATTAATTAATTCAAGTAAGCATCACATACAAAATGTTTTCGTACAACTTACAAATAAACGTCTAAAATCAACAGGTTAAGAATAAGAGTATTATTTTGTTCGTCTTATACCCATACCTAACGACCCACGGATTAGTCGCTATTGTGTGCGTGACTGCGTGTAACTGGGTGTAAATAAATGACATTCCAGAATCAAAATAACGGCTTGATATCGGCCCTTTTGCATTCCCCCCCCCCTGAAAATTGTAATAAATTTATTTTTAAATTAATTTTCCCAACAATTTATTGAATTAAAAAGCTTTTCCTTTTCTCCATACCAGTAAGTTGTGTTATGTGATCTACCAGTACTGTATCTACATGAGATAATTAAGCAAATGTGTGTGCAAATTGTGTGAATGTGCTTGTCTGTTATAGCAAATGTGGACAAAGTGGCTAACTGAAGGACATGTTGTGTTCTGTAATCGAGCCCACACGGCATTGAAGGACGAAGGCCCTAACCGATAAACCACGGCGCTCCCTCGACTGATCAGAAATAAGAAGAAGAAAAAACACCTTAGATTACATTTTAAAGTGATGGAGTCGAACTGTAATGTTGTAGAAAAAAAACTTGTACGTAAGTATTAAAACTAATAGTTCATTTAACTTAGCAAAGCCTAAGTGGTAGAATCACCTCTTAACGGCTTAGTTATAGAAGGCAATTTTCATTATTTATTTCCACCCAAGAATGTATACAATTCCTTTAGCGCCACTCAAGTAAACAAACGGGTAAAAAACACAAAAATAATACAATTTTGTACGTCATATCAGCAGAAGATATGAAGACACTGAACACATTTTCAATATTTTCTTGGAAAATAACTCTCTTTACCTGCCCTTGTCAGCTGAATTCATACCTATTTTATGTAATTATTGACAAAGAATGATATCCGTGAATTTGACAATCATGTAACCTATGATTTAGAAATGTATATACTGTACGTAAATGAGATCGTAATTCTGAAAATTCATGTTCAATCTCGTGCTCTCTTTTCACAATTTTTATATCTTCTCCCTTTCCTGTATTACCCCATTTCTTTTATACTTCTCCTGTTCTAAATACATCCTTTGTTATTTCATATATAGTTTATATCCTTCCTGTTTTTAAGAGGGTATCCGTGGGCCATTGACACGGATAGTTCAACTTATACGCAGGAACCACAAACAGTTCACCCTTCACGGCACAAATACATATTATTACAGTGCTATTCAGTTCTGTATTATTGCATTCGTTTTTATATAAGGCTTGGTTGGGTTTAAAAATCACCTAACAAATTACCTACGACATTGTCCTATATACTGAGCTCTGGCCAATCATAGAAATATGCTTTTTTTTTTTTTTTTACAAACTGATTGTGAAAATAAACTGGCAGATGAATTGATTTATTGCGAGATTGGAAAACCGGTCACTTTCTTCTTCCAAAGGCGACGCGTAACGGATGTCCGGTTTTGTTGTGTCAAAAGGCATGATAAATCTCCATTTCGTTTCCTATATATCACAAGCTACATGCAGTTACAGATGCTATGCAAAAATAACAGGGCAAATATTAATGATAATTCATTACATGATTGTGAAACCGGTCACATAAATATTCCCGAAGGTCTTCCGGACGTCCAGGATCTATGTTGTCACATTATCGTTGCACAAGGCACACAGAAGCAACGGACACCGGCCGTCACATTTGATCGCATGTAACCGATATATTCCAGCAATAGACAGTCATCTGCATGTTAAAGCCATTGTGGGATACTGACTTGTAGTCGAATTTCATTCAGACTTGATATTGTCAATCAATTATTGTAAAGAATTAACCGTAAGAAAAACACAGCAATGTTGTTGAAAACAGCAAAACATTTGTAAAATAACAAATCTTATATAATTGTTATTGAACATTATACCTGCAGTGGCTATGAATCAAGGAAACGTCATACAGGGATCACGACTTACCCAAAAGACGACTGTGCGCATAATTATCTTAATTTTCATCAAGCAAGTCTCGTTTTCGTTCCGAAATCCAACAGTTTAAATAATGACCTAATCAAGAACCACTCCAGGTCGTTAGGTAAGACCTGAAATTACCCCCTTACCTACAAGATAGTGGTACTTACATAGCTAATGAGAGGTTTATCAGCATGAATGAGTTGCTAAGGATTAATGTGATCTCCTTCTGCAAAAATGGTGTCGTTAATTTTGTCTTAAAGTCTCAGATTTCCCTACTTCTTTTTCGCTGGAAAGCTTAATTACTTGGCTGACAGAGTGTCCATTTCGTCGCTTTATAATACAAGAAGGGTGTGCAATGTCGGTTGATTACCGGAGTTGTTATTGGACTATGCCTTGCAACAAATCAAACGATACACGGAGGAAGCTGATGGGACTTGTTTTCTTCTAAACACCTTGCCTACGGGAACCTGGTGGGCTATGTACATGATGTGCAAAGTATATGGGGATTTTAGAATCTTGAACGGGCCAACGGGTTAATTGGCCTGTTCATTTTGAGAACATATAGTGTAATACCAAAGGAGGTAATACATCGTGTATCATATTATCGTGTACAGATGCTTAAAGGGATCTACTGTAACATCGTACAAATCGACGAAACTGTACCTATAAAACTCAGAACTGAGAACTTAAGCGGCTATCATATATCTCGTTGTATTCGTATTACCAATAAGAGCATGGAACAGGTTCCGGCTTTCTGAATTATCTTCCGTCGAAGGTTGTTTGTGAATGAAGTGTTCGATTTGAAAGTCTTCCTGAGAGAGTGAGGTATTTCGGAGATTGGCCGCTGGGATCGACGCGGGAATTTTGTTTAATCTGATGGGTGTTTGGAACGAGTGAGAAATGGCTTACAGTTTTAGGGTGTTGAGTACAGGCGGGTTGATTTATTTTCAAGCTATAATGAAGAAGTTGTAGTTAAATCTAATGTAGGCAGAAATATAACAGAAAATTAAAATCATTACGTTCAGCAACGTTTTTACAAAGGCGGTATATTATCATACAGGAAAGCGTTTAGACTTTAAATCTATTCATCGGGTACAATAAAACCTCGGTACAAACATGCCAGAAGTAAACTCATATTTCACGATCGCCACACTATTTGAACATGCATTTACGATTTAACCCATTTAGCTATACAGTCCCAAAAATGCTTAGCTGGATATATTATATCAAATATGGACAACATATTTGCCAGAATCGGGGATTTTCTAAGGATAGTATTTATCGGACAAAAAAGCGCGGGAAATTTCTTTAATTTGGCGCGCTTTGTGAATCACGCTGGAGACACGTTTCCTGTCGGTTTATTCACTTTTGACGTGTTACAGACGAGCGGGGATTCGATGTGATGCAATAAATCAGCGTCGCTGCAGTCATCCAGACCGAGGGAGTTGTTGGGGGGGGGGGGGGGGGAAGTGTAAGGAATTGTATGCCCTCTAATTAAATTTAAGGGAACAGCTATCGTCAATAAAAAAATTTATCTTGTTTGGTTGGATGGTTGGTATAGGGTGGTTGGTGGGTGGGTGGTCGGTCGGTTAGTTTGACGGTCGGTCGGTTGGTCGGTCGGTCGGTTGGTTGGTTGGTTGGTTGGTTGGTTGGTTGGTTGGTTGGTCGGTCGGTTTAAGGGAACAGCTATCGTCAATAACAAAAATTCTCTTGTTTGGTTGGTTGGATGGTTGGTATAGGTTGGTTGGTGGGTGGGTGGGTGGGTGGGTGGGTTGGTGGGTTTGTCGGTTGGTTGGTCGGTCGGTCGGTCGGTCGGTCGGTCGGTCGGTCGATCGGTCGGTCGGTTGGTCGGTCGGTTGGTCGGTCGGTCGGTTGGTCGGTCGGTTGGTCGGTCGGTTGGTCGGTCGGTTGGTCGGTCGGTCGGTCGGTCGGTTGGTCGGTCGGTTGGTTGGTTGGTTGGTTGGTTGGTTGGTTATTGGTTTGTTTGATTGGTGGTTGGTTTCATTTAATTCAACCAAGGTCATTACACATCAAATGGATTAATACCCGCTATCATATGTATAGATATTTAAAACAGGATAGTGAACATAAGGATAACTTGAAAACAAACAATACATTCAAGATTAGACTATATAAGTTCATAACCAAGAAAACGTTTAAGCCTTAATAATTATACTCCATATGTACAAGTCTATGGCGGCCGCCCCCAGCCCCCGTTTGTGCCGTCGCCAATATTTCAAAGTTCAACAAATCAAAAATCAAAATTAAAAAAGATTATAGGATGAGATTTCTAATGATAAAAGTAATCCGTATATAAACAAATGTATATAAGAATAATCCATATAATAAATCCGAGTAATAAATCCGTATGATAAATCCGTATAATAAATCCGTATTAAAAAACCGTATTAAAAAACCGTATAATAAAACCGTGTAAAAAATGTAACATCATGATTTAAAGGGATCTTGTAACATTGTCCAAATCCTCAAAACTTACTTGGAACTATAGCGGTTCTCTCCTTCCTTGTATTTTTATTTACCAAAAGAAGCATGGGACAGGTTTCGGTTTTTCGAATTTCCCTTTCGTTACAAATATATTTACTATCGAAGAGTTCGGATGTTTAACTATCCACTGGATAGTCATAACTGTGTACAAAGTCAGTACAATGAGTTAGCGAATATCACTTCGCATTTTCGCTCATTACTCGGACATAAAGCATCCAACGTGGAATGTTCACACATTTACTCAGCGGACATACGAGATCACAATAATACAAATTGTATCAACCATTCATCACTATTTGCACATGTCAACAAAGTTACTAGATCCCTTTAAATTTAAAGCAGGTATAATGATTATACATATTTGAAAGACACCAACATGTAAATGTCAAGTGTACAATTCCGTTCACAAACCAATAGTATAACAATTTATCGTATACGAAGGATCCAGTGTATAAGGGGTGATACCATGGAGATATCACGCCATAATAGTTAAATAGATTTTATGTGTCGTTTCGTAGCATCGTACATGTTCTTTTTGGCACAGGGCATTACAAATGCGTTATGATAACGCATTAACATAATCTATATAGACAATTGTGTTTAATGTGTGCTTTCTTCAAACATATTGTAATGCCACTTCTAAATAACTTATCCTATGACATGTGTGGTTTCGAAATAAATACTATAAGGGTACATTCGCAATCATCCTATTCTTTGAAACGTGTGGCTTCTTTTCAGACAAATGAATAATGATATATAGTTTATTTCTGGTTTCTTTTCAGTTAAGTCGACTGAGCTATTATTCATAGTATTTCGATCTATATGCGTGGATTCTTTCATTCCAATGCCACCAGTTCTGAAACATCCTCTACATAATTTTTTTTTTAAATCGCTGTTAAATCAGACATCTTTTTTTGTTAATAACTAACGTCCTCAGAAGCTGTTCTGCCTTACTCGATATATAAATACGATATATTATTATTTTTCTCGCAATTATGTCTCCAATACCCGAATACATTCGTCTTCTTTCAGTACGTTGTGTATACTATGAACAGATGTTTGCGGTTGAAATGCTCAATGCATCACTCACGACCACCATCATCTTGGTTGTTCATGTTGTTAGTCACCCGTTTCAAGAAGTAATTATACTAATTAAACACAGTTAGATTCTCTTAACATGCTTAATAACTAACTGGCCAAAATGTATACAATATATATCTATACAACCAATGGCGCCGGGAAACGAATTACATAATAGATGGGATGCAATAAAACGGGTTATTCAAACACAAACGAGTGCTATATTTGACACTTAACCAATACCCTCATGGATTGAGTAATAACCATTGAGTTAATACACGGTATAGTGGTGCGCTCTCGCAGGAATTGGTCGATATATCCAATAGATGGCTAACACAGGAAGAATAAATAAACTGCATTCAAGAATCTAGACAAGTTTGTACAAGTCATGTTGTATGAAATGACCAAACTCACTTGTATAGTGGTTTTGTCATGCCTTGTTGTTTTTATATTACTAATGATTAATTTAAGTATGAAGCCAGATTCCGTTTGTCTTCCCATGTCCACTTCTTGTTTTAAGACATACATGATTTAATTTGAAACAAATACAGAATCTGGGATTATTTCAATACAAAACATAGCAAAGAGTCATCAAAACAATAACAATAAATAGTAATGTGCATTTTTTGCTCATTTTACTCATAACTCTATGGCCATATTAGACTTCAATAAATAATAACTATTTATCAACTCTAAATCCGTGTGTACATTGTGGTAACAGGTCTCTTTATAAGAAAAGAGTGCGCATGCAGGTTGCCAAACAAGAGTCGCAATGGCCATGCAATGAACACTCTATCACCCCGTTTGACGATGACGCCTTTTAGCCGCCCTTGCGGGGTGAGACGCAAAATTATTATTGTACTACTCTTGATAATTGATCGAATAATTTTGTACTTAAATTCAGGTGTTGATGATCTGCTAAGCATCATACATAAGCGGCTTGTGTGTGTAATTGAATTTTCCCTTATGATGAATCGTCATTTCTCTGTCTGCATGGTTGCTTTGCATTTATTATTTAAAATAAACAAACCCTTTAGCATCAACAAGTTCAATAATCAAGATTTACAGGATCAAGGTATGTTCAGACGATTAATCAGCTCTGCCAGGTCCACAAAGAGCGCACCGCGGGAATGTTTATACACATGTTCAATAATATAAGCATATCGTGATCCTTAACAATTGGAAATTGATGACAAATCTACGAATATGTATTCGTAGATTTGTCATCAATTTGTCATCCTAAAACAGAACTAATCAAAATAATGCAAAATTGTCCATCAACCAAACAATCATGGTCTATGCTAAAATATAAAATTTGTAATCTGTATTACTAAATTCAGTCTCATAAATGACGTTCATGTGCAATTGTTTTATCATGCTCTTTCTAACTATTAATATCGGGGGAAATCGATGTTCATATTTGTATGAATTGAAATTTTTCCCCACATAATATTAGTGACGTTCACATATTGTTTGACTGAACTAGGTGAACGTGATACTTACAATGCTAAGTATTAATGATTGATGTTATATGATAATTGTGGTGCCCATATAACCACTTAGGCCTATGTATTTTTGTTTGTTTTTTGTTTTCAGGAAACCTACATTTGATGACCATGACGGAATATTGTTTGACTAAAAGGAATAAACGTGATTTTTTCAAAAAATTTCAAAAATTTCAAAAAATTAAAAAACAGTACTAAGAATACATATTTGTTTGCATTCATGACGACATTAAGGAGAGGATTGAATGTCCGTCTGTTAAAGAACATTATCTGGCTCTGTTTTAACTGAAATTTCATAGAAAAAAGAGTATATCTTTATCCAGCAGATCAGCTCAATAAAGTGGGAATTCGTGGCGATTTGAAAGTTCCTGTCAAACAACGAGTCAATCCCACACATTTTATTTAAAATATATTTGAATTAGTTTACCTTTATGGCATTTAAGTGAGGGAAATAAAACTGTTGGGAACTGGAAAAATATATGTGTAATTTATTTGAATATGTACATTATAGACTCTATATAGGCGTTGTAGGCTTGGAAATACGAATATGGTATCGGACATGTTCACGTTCTAACGACTCTTAAGACTGCTTTATAATACAAAAATCACCCCTACTCACTTGAATTAAAACTGAGGAAAGTGCACGTACCACCTATGAACTATAACATGAAGTGCAGTCATGAGACAGCGGTGGGGTATCTAAGCGATTGAACTTGACGACAGACACGCGGTAGCTTGAATATCCAACTTTTTCCGTAAACTTGCTCTCTTTGTACATCTCATTTAGTGGTGTAAATAAGGGGGGACGCCACCTACCCTCCTCCCCGATGACATTGTGTCCATTTTCTCATCCCCCAGTCCTCCGGTGGTTCAAGACATATGATGAAGAGGTATAGGACACCGATACTTATTAGGCATGGCCCGCATGGCATGGGAATTGCCGCCCGTTCTCTGCCCATCCCCGCCCCGTGCAAAAACAAATGAATAGACCCTGGTTATGTCGTTTGTTGTCATCACTTCTCTGACAGTCTAACGGGCTTGGTACGAACAGTCACGTCACGTTCACGTCACGTCACGTGAAGGTTCTGTACCTTTTGTGAAACAGGTCACCCAAATCTACGAAGTGTTGGGTTACGTGACCCAACAGTTTGTAGATATACTATATGCAATTCATGAAAGCTCACGTAAATTGGCGCTTGCGTAAAACAAATTAATGTAAATTGTCGTTGAGAAGAGACTAATTCTCGGTAAATTTAATCGTGAACGAACCCGTCCTACCTATACTGTAAATACCAATTATAGGCGTACACAGGCCTGGGGGCAGGGGGATGGACACCCCCTACCCCCATCCCCACCCCCTTACATAATTCAAGAAATGTCTTGGTCTCGGCCTCGAAATTTGTGGACAGGTCCTGGTCTCGTCCTCCTCGGCTGCGGTCATTTTCTACGGACACCCCCTACCCACACTCCCCCCGCTTACTTCAATTTGTCTGACGAAATATCCCCCCCTACATCCACCCCTTGAAAAAATCCTGGGTACGCCACTGCCTACAAGTAGCTAGTTCGAATGTCAAATACATTAATTGATTTATTTAATATTGATTGGTTGGTGTGATTGTTTCATTATAATGATTGACTGATTAATTGATTGTTTATAGGGATCTAGTAACTTTGTTGACATGTGCAAAAAGTGATGAATGGTTGATGCAATGTATATTGTTGTTATCTCATATGTCCACAGGGTATTGTGTGAAAATTTCAAGTCAAATGGACATTGTATGGCCAAGTAATGAGCGAAAATGCAAAGTGATATTCAGTAACTCACTGCACTCACTTTGTACACAGAAGAAAATTCGCCCGGAGTTTTTCTTATCTGAATACTTCAATCATACATATCTTTGTAACAAAAGGGAAATTTGAAAAACCGAAACCTGTCCCGTGATTTTATTGTTAATACGAATACAACAAGTAATAAGGGAACCGCTATAATTATAATTTTATTTTGAGGATTTGGACAATGTTACTAAGTCCCTTTAAATGACTGATTTATAGATTGACTCGATTCAATAGCCATAAATAAACACTATTAATCAAATCATTGTTTTATTTCTTTTAAACTCATTGATCACTGCAACTCACTCACTCACTCACTTTCACAGGCATGCACATACAACGCCGTTAAGGGCCAGTACGCTCAGACGTCGAGCACGGGAACTTCAGGCGTACATGCGAACTGAATTGTCCGCTGCGTGTAGCAATTCAGCTGGAAATCAACATTTGCCAAAATCCACGCACGACACGTCTTTAGAAATACTCCAATAACAAACAAATAATGCAAGTGGTATGGTTGTACATTACCTAAATGACAGAACTGCATATTATCGTCTCAGATTACTCTGAATTATGCACGTACATATTATAAACATAATGATTGAACAGATTTTATAAGGGGGTATCGGCATTTTCGTCGACATTTTAAAATCTCTTTGTGCGTGTATGTCTAGTCTTAGTAACAAGCGTTTGCAATTTAAAAAATCTTGATTAAACGCTCACGTCACGATTTGGTTAACGCGACACTTCGAGTTTTACCGGCATGGAAAACGACAAATTGTTGGGTCACTTTACCTTACACTTCGTAGATTTGGGTGACCTGTTTCACAAAAGGTACAGAACCGTTCACGTGACGTTAACGTGAACGTGACGTGACTGTTCGTACCAAGCCGTCTAACGTTACCAGTCCTCTGTGTCTTCTACCTTTCTATCCGTTATCTCGATAATGTGCATCATGAAGCAACCATTCGCCTTCCTCTATCATCCCATTACCTTTCTCTCTCTCTTTCTTTTCTCCCCCACTCCAAAATGTATGTATATGAATGGTTTAAAGGGATCTAGTAAAATTGTCTAAATCCCCAAAATCAAATTGGAATTCTAGCAGTTTCCTCATACCTAGTTGTATTTGTACTAACGATAAAAGCTTGGGACAGTTTCGGTCTTTCGAATTTCCCTTTGTTAAAAAGATATTTATGATTGAAGTGTTCAGATGTTAAACTATCCACTGGATTGTCATAACGGTGTACAAAGTCAGTGCAATGAGTTAGTGAACAACACTTTGCATTTATGCTTTCTGGCATAATTTTGACCCTTTTAGCATCTGGCATTATGCCTGGCATAATTTGGCCTTTTTAAGCAAAATTCTGGCATAATTTGACTCTTTTTAGCATAATTCTGGGAGAATTTGAAGAAAAAAAAAGTCTCGACAATCATCACCAATGATCTGGACCAGAATTTTTTTGGAAGATCCTGGTTTTGGCCTCTGAATTTGTGTAAAAATCCTGGTCTTGGACCTGGTCTTGGTCTCAAAAACGTCGAACACCCCTTGTCTCGGCTTTAACAAATTTCTATGACTACCCCCCCCCCCCCCCCTTACACGATTTTCCCAACCAATGGGTCCTGGTCTAGGCCTCGAAAGTTTGGGACGGGACCTGGTCTTGGCTTCGAAAATTGTCCACAATTACCCCCCCCCCCCGCTTACAGGATTTTTCTCAACCAATGGGTCCTGGTCTCGGCCTTAAAATTTCCTGGTCTCGGTCTAAAAAATGACTCGGCTCCAAAGAGGGTTTGGCATAATTTTTGGCGATTTAGCATAATTTTCGCTGATCCCCTAGCATAATTGTATTTTTTTCACTGGCAACGCTGGTCATATAACGTCCACTTAACTTGAAATTTTCACACAATACTCGGTGTACATTATCAGATCACAACAATCCAGATTGTATCAACCATTAATCAGTTTATGCACATGTCAACCAAGCTACTAGATCCCTAATGCAAAACCGATACAAATAATGTTTACCAATTCGAGATAACTGCAATTTAACCTACTGAAAAACAAAGAAAATAATAGGAAGATGTGTCTGTGATACTTGTAATCATACCTTCAAAATATACCTTGATACGCAAGAAGCATAATACAAAGTATAATATTTGAAAAACAACATTTTGTGTAATATGATAGTACCTTTATCTTCAAAATTACAAAATAAGTAAAACTGATTGTTCACATGAACTCTTCATAATGCATCTTCCCTTCCTACTATATTCTCTCTACCAACACTATTATACCTACCCTCCCCTCATTTCCATTTTCTCTTGCCTATTCTCCAAACCATACTCCCTCTCTCTACTTCCTGTATCAATTATATCAAGTCTTTGTTTCTCTCAGAACTGTACCAAGAGTCATCAGACCCTTTTCGCGAGTGCCTCTTTTCCAACTTCTCTTCCGAATGGGGCTTAGCGTAATTCGAACTTATACACTTCAATCGGGACGAGTACTCCACTTGGGAACTAGACCGCATCGATGGTAACGGTCAGGGGCGCAGCCAGTCTGAAAACAAAACGTGGGTAAAGAGTGGCAAGATTTTCCTTTATAGGCTGCAGCCCGAGACAACAAAACTATTTCGGCGTTAGAATTAGTATGAAAGTCATCTATATTGTTAGTTCATTGGAAGATTAATGTTATTTCAACGCAATGAAGGGAAGCTATCTGATGTACACCAGAGGCTAGCACAAGCGCCTTCACCTTACACTGAATACAGACGAGGGGTGGGGGGGGGGGGGGGGGGGGGGGGTCGGGATGAGACAAGGCTCCCAAATGTTTACGACCCGATAGTTTTATTGTGACTAAAAGATTAATATTAAACTTCTTACAAATACGTTGTTAGTAATGTTATTATCCCTTTCTCCCTATAGTGTGAAGTGAGGGTTTTGTGTTTGGGGGAAGGGGTAGAGCAGGGTCTGAGACTTACCCACAAATAAGGTCAATTGCGCAATTTAAAGCTACCGCACTGTTAATCGTTACACAAACTTAGCAAGGACAAGGGAAAGAGAATATGGCACAATTCTATGAAGTCGCCATATGAAAGAAAACAAAAGGATTTATTAAAATGGCAATGAACTTTCGGACGTGAAATAAAAATTAAAAAATGTACAATATGATAGCTTCGTCTTAATAAGAACAATTCTAAAGCGTGCGGATTAGGTTAAATATAAATTCCATAATATGTATTGTTTCGTTATATAATGCAAATGTAAACCACCGAAAGATAATTGTAGCTTTAGGGGTCATTTTAATCAAATTGTCAACCTAATGTAAAATATATATAAAGTGAATACAGGACCTACCTGGTTCCTGTAGGAATAGGTTAAGTAAAAAAAGAAAGAAAAAAAGTAGATCAGAACAATTACGAAAATTAAGTATCAATACCACGAACTGGTAAAAACTTCTGTTGATCGTATGTATACGTATTGTATGTTTGTTTACTAACTAATACTACTCACTAACAGTAAAAGGAGCACTGGTCCAGGTGGCAAAACATGTAATTATTTGTGGACGACAATGGAAAGAAAATTAATGAATAATGTCCAACAGCAAAAAACCTTCGAAGGTGTTAGACAAAAACCGAACAAAATTATAATATCACCACTCTTTTTAACGCCAAATCCTAATCATAAAACATTAACATCATGAACACGTTGCCCAGTTACACATGGAAAAAGGAGAAATCTTTTGGCGTAGATATTGACTCAATTTATTAAATATTAAATTATAAGAGCCACACTTTCGCTTTTATTATTATAGATATAGCTCTCCACTTACATTGCGGCTCTAGAGTATTGTGCGGTGAGTTGGGAATAGTGGAAGTTAATATGCGTAAACAATGGTTACGCCATGATAAACACGTCAGATTCAGTAGAATATCAAAGTAACAATTAAATCTAGTCTTTAATACATTCAATATTGACGTAAAAATGTTTAAAATGAATCCCATTATAGTTATATGAAATTATATTTCATATGAAGTACGATTGCTCCTATAGCACGCTATGTATTGCTCATATAAACCCCTCAAAAAAAGTTCGGAAACTCAAGTTTGATCGATCATATCTCTCGTATTTTTTGGTGTCACAATAAAGCCTCATTATATACCTTTCAAACGGTGCATTATGTGTAGTGATTATGCAATTGGGGCGATTGCAGTAGCCCAGAGAATAGGGGGGGGGGGCAGGAAGTGAAATGTCGCAAAATGGCTCAATGCATTTAATTTACGAGTGCATGACTGTGCTGACCAGTTTTTTTGAAAGTTCACTTTCTATTGAATACTGCCACCCTTTCCATTCATTCGTTACTGGTACAGTTCAAACCCGCACAATTACAGTATATTGCGCACCATCTCTACCCGGCGCATACTAGCCAAGAGTATAAATTATGTAATAAAAGGGCATATTTTGTTTACATGTAGAGCATTAAAGCAGCCTTATTTAAAAATATTTAAATCCTGCATGGTGTCTATCTGTTTATAGCGATTGCAACAAACCCTATAAATAAAGAAAATTATATATAAGACTCTTTTAAATTACGCTTTTCCCCGCTTCACCCCCTCCCCCCCCCCCCCCCCCCAACAAAAAAATCTCTGGATTGACCCTAGCTACGCAACTAGATGAATGCTATTTCATAATTGATCGCTTCGGGTGAATCTGATTAGGCGATTATCAAAACCAATTCTCGAACGAATACGTCAAAGAGGAAACGAATATGCTCTACGTTCTCAGGCCAACTAATGTACTTGACAACTCCTCAAAATCATCTTTTATCGACAAATTATTCATACGTTATAGGCCCATTAGGAGATGAAGACTAATGCATGACTTGATTATACTCCCCTTATATCAACCGCAAATAGTGAGACTTATGAAATATTAATAACTCAATTGATGGATGCTGTGAAACTGGAAAAGCAAAACCGCTTTTGTTAAGATAATTGGGTGACCGTTTGTATGTTATGTACACATAATAGCTCAGGCCATCAAATATGAAACCTTCATAAGTTTTCCTTTCGTAAATTGTCTTTCCCTATCTCGCTTGCTCTCTCTTTCTTGCTCACTCTCCCTTTCTATATATCTAATAAAACACGAGTTAATTACACTTTGTTACACTGTGTGTCAAGTTTATATTGACCTATTTTCAATGTACCAGCGTTCACTACACTGTGAATACATTATAAATACACTGTAATGATAATTCCGTAGATTCGAAGAGTAGGGCGTGTTATTGTTACTGTTTTCTGCTTACACAGGTTTCCTCATAATTTAACAATTTCATGAAGTAATATATATATATTTTTTGTAACATAGCGGTCAGTCAGTAATATGACACTTTGATCTAGGGGCGCTGCAAATGGTTCGCACTCCGGTGTCAGGTGGGATATTTCATTCTTCTTCAATAGTCAGTTCATTTGTCGTTAATGTATACATCTCACCAAAAACATCAACACAAAATGTCCTCGTGGTGTCAAACAAAATGTTAGCGTATGTACGGGAGTTCTTGCAGGACAGTTTAATTCAGACATAAATAGTCTTAAGACCGGTATTATTGCATTGCATTGATGCTGCCAACAAACGTGCATGCAGTATTACGATAGTAAAATCATATACCAACAGGTTCATAATGCACACAGAGATTTAATTATACGGGACTGTGTTCAATTTCGGGCGAAATCGAGTAAAACTGTTGACCAGCGAGATGCTTATATATTGTATTAACACAAATATTTGTGCATGCCCTGATTTCTGAATTCATAGTCGTTTTAAGCGGGGTATACACAAAAGGAGACAAGACGTATGTAAAATAACTTCATTATTATATACGCCATAGGTTACGATCCGTCGATAATTGCCCAAACATTTTTATGTTGGCTCTCATGCTGCCACCCCTTTATCATGTCTATATAAGTATGCCTACCTCTACCTCCATAATGTTGTATTCATGTAGTTTGAGTGTGTGTACTCTAATACATCATGAATTACTCTATAATTGTATTACTATACTTTTGGAGACGTGTTAATCATGCAGAGCCTACCTGCTGACATATCCGTCTTTGATTTGAAGTGGCTGTCCTAGATGAATAAATCGTATATAAGAAGTTAAAGGGTGACTAAATTAAAAATAAAAACGCTTTGGTTGATCTATGATAATGAATACATCACATATCTGTTGACTATTTGATGTACATTTTTGTCATATTTTTTTATATTAATTTTTCTATTTATTTTTTCTACCTGCTCAGCTTCACCTCTGAAAAACCCTGCCAGAAGTATTGTCTTGACTTCTCTGACCTCACAATACCATTCCATCAGTCAGCTAGATGAACAAAAGACATTGGTATGTCAACTGACCAGTATTAAGCTGTTTACAATAGTATTGTAAGCTTTATACAATGCCCACTCTCCATGAAAAGGAGCTTTCAATGAAATACGGTACTCAGTGGGTGAGAACATATCTTTTGTAAATGTTTATCTAGCTGATCGGTGGTTGAATGGTATTGTGATGTCAGAGAAGTCAATTGTGTAGGTTTTTTTAGGGGTGGATCTTAGCAGGTAGAATAAAAATAATAGAAAAAATAATATACAAAATATGACAGAAATGTACATGAAATAGTCAACATATATGTGATGTATTCATTATCATAGATCAACCAAAGCGTTTTTATATTTTTAATTTAGTCACCCTTTAAGGGGATGTAGTATTTTTGTTGACGTGTGCAAAAAGTGATGAATGGTTGATAATATGTTTATTTTTGTGTTCTGTGTAAACAGTGCACGTTAAACGGATGCACATTATATTAATAGCCAAGTAATGATCAGAAATACAAAGTGATATTCGCAGACTCATTGCACTGCCTTTGTTATAACTTCCAGTAGATAATTACAACTCTGAAGTCTGAACACTTCAATCGTAAATATATTTTAAACGAAAGGAAAATTCGAAAAAAACATGTTCCATGTTTCTATTGGCAGTACGAATACAACAAGGTACGAGAGAACCACTTCTGAGTAAGTTTTTGTGTGGATTTGGATAATGTTACTACATCCCTTTAAAACCAACATAAATTCTCGCTCCGCGGGCTTCAAAGATGAGCATGCAAAGATATCACGAATCGCCCGCATTCTTCAACAGCGCTGGAAATGAAATCGATTTTCCCTTTCGCAAATGAAGTTAAACATGTCCATAATGTTAAACAGTGTGGTCTAGATTGGGTTATTGGTGACTACATCTTTATAATTGAATGGACCGTTCTAATTTGTGGAAGATTGCTTGTCACGTGACGCATGTATATTCTTGAAATGAAATTGATTTCCCACATTTATTTGATTATCCAGAGAGGCCTTATGGGGAAATATATATTTCTTAAAGATGTTCTGTGGCGTGCTTCCGATCGTTTATAGTGAAATAAAACGAAAAACGAATATCAACAAGACCAAAGGTCAACACAAAAAGGTCAACAAAATGTGCATCCAAAACTGGCTATAACAACCGTCTAGGGGGAAACAGAAAATACATGATGTAAACAAACATAATTATCAAACTGGCATTCAATATGTCGTACTACATGGTTCTAAAACAGGTTGCTTGAACGCCTCATTTTCCGTAAAAATAATCTCACCTTGACGGCCAACTGTAATGTGAGCCAATTATGATTGCAATCAGCAAAATCCACCAAAGGACAACTCCTTAACCTTGCCATACACATCAAAACGCCTTTCAGAACAACCCCATCACCGGAGCAGTATTTATTGATTAATCTGCTGCAAATAACATCGTCAACCGCAAGCAGGCTACTGAGCAGGTGACCGCATGCTCATTATAAAATTCATCCAGAAGATGATTCAGAACAGACTCTTTAATTCCTCGAACTTGATGGACAGAAGAGCCGAAGAACAGACGACCAGAAACAGAAGAATGGTCTCCACTAGAGTGCACTTGCGCAGATCTGTGGGAAGTTATTTTGTTCTGTGAGGAAATAATTATTTTGTGATGAATGAAATGAAGTTGCTCTCGGAGATGAATATGTTGTGTAGGTGGTTCATGACATGGGGGCTTGTCTGGGAGTCGCATCCAGGACCGGAACAGAGTGGTGCATTGCCAATATGGCAAGATATGGACCACATCTTGCAATGCGGCAGAGTGGGCTGCACGGATGAGGCCCTTGTGAATAAGACGGCAATCTTGATCTGAGGTAACGCGAACTAACGAACGAAGATATGGATATACCAATGAAGAAGATACCCTCTGCGACAGCGGACACATCCAAACGACGGATCATGATGAGAACATGATACTTGTCACAGAGACGTTCATCCCAACCTTCCAGACATGGAGCATGGTCGGAGGGTCGTTATCTGGGGGGGGGGGGGGGGGGGGGGGGGGGGGGTATATTTCAACGATTGTTAGTGGAGATTAAATTCGAAGTTAGACTTAGACTTATTGTAGGCCATTTGTAACATTGGAATAACACATTAAAAATGTATGAGACTCCAAGATCATGGAATCTCCTTGATAATGGAAAATATAGATTTTGTTCACAAATGTGCTTCAACCGATTTTGGCTATCTACCATTGAATCTAACGACTTTCAATAACTTCAAGTCCAACTTAAACTCTCTGTGAAACACCCCTGATATAGGCCTGGGATGTACGGATGAACAAACGCATAGGCTACATGGTGTAAACAAACACCATAATCAGAATCTCATACATTGTAAATGGTGAAGTAAAATACAACTTGTAATACACGTAGTGAACAAACACTGACATAACGAAACGCACATGCCGCATAATTATCTATAGCGATCAGGAAGTGGTGACTTAATGAATCAATTAACGATTGTAAAGATAAGTCTGTCAACAGTTGTGTATGTGTAGTGCCATTTACTTTACACTACATGTAGTATAAGTTGATATCAGTATAATCGTTCAACTCAATGATAACATGAGCTTTCGATAATCGCAGAATCGAGTGCATCATCTTAACTCCCTGTGGACTATACTTACCACGAGCCTCCACAGTAGGCCATAAGGGACCATGTATTGTTTACATGGTACAATCAAATAAAACTTACAGCTTGATGGAGGGGTTAATTATACCACTGAATTACCTAAAAAGGCGATTTTCACGACGTGGATAGTTTTGTTTTAGTAACAACATAATTATTTATGAGCTATACAGGTATAATAATCTATGAGATATATAATGATTTATGAGATATATAATTATATATCTCATAAATCATTATATATCTCATACATTATAATTATATCTCATTTATGAGATATATAATTATTTATGAGATATATCATTATTTATGAGATATATAATTATTATGAGATATATGCCTTATGCCTACTGTGGTAGATTGGTTGCAGCAAGGAACCAATTTATGTTATGGAAAAATGGGTTGTAGGAAACACTAAAATCAGATGATTGTGCAGTTCTATGTTCTATGAAAAATGAGCAGAAATAAAGTATGCCCGATGTTTTGGGTATTTCAGAGTATCTTATTAGGCACTGTATCAGGCCGCGACCATCACTAGGTGTACGATGTGATTCATACTTGGTTTGATTACTCCATAACACCAGAAATGTGTAAAACATCGTCAGTTGGCACATAACTACGCCTTCGTTCACATCTTCCGCACTAAATCTTGATGCTATATCTGTTTAATACTCTGAATCCACGCAGCATTAGCCAGTTAGATCGGATCCCAAATCTCGGGTACAATGAGCATGTTCTAACTTTGCATCCATACAGAGCATTAGACAGGTAGATCCGACTCCGAGGCTCAGGTGCAATGAGCGTTTGGTGTGGACGCGATGTCAATAAATGATAACATTCAATCTGCTGGCATTTTTTTTTAGTTGCGTATCATTTGATTGTTATGCAATCCTTCGGTAATACATTTATACTTACAATAAGCAAACCGATTGTTTCATATTGCGGGTATTTATGGCGGAGAGTGGTGGTCTGGCCCCATATTCATGAAACCCCGCTAGCTTAGTTCCTTGCTAAGTGTATTTTAAATGTGCAGTTCATTGAGCAACATACAGTTTTCCTAGTCCCCAACTAGGGAGAACTGGGTAAGCCTTAGGTACCCTCTAAGTTAACCTTAGTTAGCAACTAAAATATCTAGTGTATAATTCTTAGTCACGTCATCCAAAATAGACTTAGCAAGGAACTAAGCTAGCGGGCTTTCATGAATATGGGCCCTGGTGGATAATACATTTTGCGACCATTTACTTTTGAGAACCTGCCATAACTTGCATGAACAATATGTCAATATAATAATTTGAAATTATTTCATAAAAGGTTACTAGTTCCTGGTAAACATTATGATTATAACATCGTACTCATATGACAAAATAATTGCAATAATTATATATAGCAACCAATTAAATAACTTAATGTATAAACAATCGTATAGAGTATATTTAAACTTGTATAATTGTGCGAAATATGGTTCGGAATCATCTATAAATACTGCATGCATACCCAAACTTAATTAATATTTATAGTTATGTTTAGACTATTAAAATACGTTTCTCAATTAATCATGATGTACAAACCTGTACGGGATCCTTTAAAGCTTCTGCATGTATATTAAAATTGAGCTCTTTACGTTCAGACTATTCAAACAAGTCAGATGAGTAATGAAATATGAAAACAAAAATGTTAAAATTATAGAGTTATAGTTGCTACATACCGTTATCTCACGATTGCCGATGGAGAATGATGCAGAATATCGATCGTGTTATGTAAATTGCTACCCCAGAGTCCTGGCCCAGGCGTGGCGTCCTCTTGAAGCACTTGTTATCCGCGACCTGCAAATGGTAAATATTGTCATTCAGTACAGGTGTCTCACTCGAACAAAAACAAATTGTATAACCCTTTGTATTCCAAATAATGTTCTTCTCGTATAGACATAGAACGCGAGAAGTTGTCTCCCTGTAGGCAATGTGTTAACTTGAATGTTAGAATGAGGCCAGTCCGCTAGATACACTTGAAGTATATTACTTAACTTCCATGGAGTCCGAGAAGTTATTACTTATCTTCCATGGAGTCCGAGAAGTTATTACTTATCTTCCATGGAGTCCGAGAAGTTATTACTTATCTTCCATGGAGTCCGAGAGGGGACAATATTGGATACCTCAAGAGCGGATATTGGAAGTATGAGGAAGACTGGAGCAAAAGTAAACCAACCGGCAAATACCAACATAACCACGAAGCATTGACACTTTGACGTCCGATTGTGTGTCTGTTTGCGTGCGTGTGCGTGCGACACTGCGTATGTGTGTCACTGTGTATGTTCGTCATTGTGTGCGTCGCCGTGTGTGTGTTTGCCACTAGGTGTGTGTTGTGTATGTGCGTGCGTGCGTGTATCACTGTGTATGTGTGTAACTGTGTGTGTGTGTGTGTGTGTGTGTGTGTGGGTGTGTGTGTATATGTGTGTGTGTGTGTGTGTGAGTGTGTGTATATATGGGCATGTGGATGCCAATGTGTGTGTCACTGTTATAATGTCAATCTAATTTATGGTTTGATCTTCCAAGTCTTTACTAAGCATGCTAAGCCACAACAACATCTTTGTCAACAAAATAATGTTTCATATCGGACGTGCGTGACTCTAGCGCACACACGGGGTGTGTGCGTTTGGGATTAGTGCATTGTGCGTGCTTTGGGGTAGACATGTGACCATCTCTCAGTGGTCTAACTAAATCGAGGGGTCCCCCCCCCCCCCCCCCCCCCATTTCCCTTACCATTGCTCATAAAAACACCCACCCCCTCACCTTGCCATATTTCTTATGATAGAAAAAATAATGAAATAAAGACATACATATCGTCCCTTTTATCAAAGAATGCCCGCATTTATATGGGGAACCCTGCCACCGATTGTCACTGAGTCGTGAGTCGTGTTTTAATATGGCTATGCCGCTGTCTTTGTGACCAGCACTTGACGACACAATGCTACAAGTATGCATTATTGATACCATGTCATATGAAGCGGTTAACTCCAAAAGGGCTTAAATACACTCCACTGATAAATAGAAACAAATATTATACCATTCGTTTTTTTTTCCGGGTTTGAAGATGTATGACTCAAGGGAAAATAAAAGGAAACAAGATGTTGGATATTCAGGTTTTTTTTTTTCAATGTACATGAAGATATACATTGCTATAAAACACTGGAAATACCGGTACCTGTGTATCACATCCTAAAAGGTGAGTGACGCCCATGGGCGTCTTTTCTACGCGTTAAATATGTTGAAATGCTAACGTTGATTTTTTAAGCATCGAAACATATATCATTCGAGGTGCAGAAGGTCGTATATAACTTTATAAACATTATAGAGAACAAACCCCTTCTGCAGCTAAACGTACATACTGCAGTCACATCTTCACCGACAATTTAATTAGGATGTTCTCCTGGTATAAAGTTAACTTGATTATGCAGGACGTACTAGACAATCATTAACCTAGTTGGCAGAACCAATTTGGACACGAGAAGAATGATTACAATTTAAAAGTAAAATACAATGAGATGTTCAACTTTATTATACAGATATTGACTGTCTAGAGGGGCAATATAACAGATGAGACCCTCGAGGGAAGTTATATTTTTGTCGAGGGACATTATATTTTTCCGAAGCGCGTAGCGCTGAGGAAGAATATAGTATTCCGAGACAAAAATATAACTCCCCAAGGGAAATGAAATGTTATATGGTTCCCGAAGGAAAAAAGTCCATATATGTTATATTATGATGACCTATATACATGTAGATACAAATCAAGATAAATAGAAATTTGGTGTTGAAATAAAATTATGGACAAGGGAAAATCATGAAATTAAATCGAAATCCTTCCAGTAGAACAGACGTGTTGTTATCGAAATGCTGCGCAAAATGCTCCTTTATTCGACCTTCTTTTCAAATTTACTTTCGGATCGCGCAATCTCCGTAGAAAGCTTGACAACGCTGCGCGTGCCAGGATGCTAATACGCGCAAAATTGTTCATTGTCATACCTATTGTTACGTCATACCTCTGGATATCACGGCTTTATATTCAGAGGTATGACGTAATTTACGTCATGAATGAAAATATAACGCTTCTCATCCTTGTAAGCGATGGTCACGTGACAGCATTTTGACCAATCGCACATCAGTATCTATATAGGTCATATAATATAATAATATAATAATGTTTATAATGTTTCAACGTTATGCATTTCAACATGTATTATATTGTTGGTGGAGATTCAATGATCGTTACGTAAGAGTAGACCATGCTATTAGTCGTGGATGGATAAGAGCACCATATATTATGTTATTATTATATTATGATTATTAATCGAACACGTATGAAAGATAGAATAATAACAAACATAAACGCAACTGTAACATTAACCCATTGTTCACAAGGACCTGGGGGGGGGGGGGGGCGTTGCATAAAACGCAAAGTTGCGTTTGATTTTCGACGCAAGTCACCAAAAATCAAACGTAACTTTGCGTTTAAACGCAACTCCGTTGCATAAAGACTTGAGCTTGAAATCAAACGCAACTTTGTGTTCGATATCAAACGCAACTTTGCGTCTGATATCAAACGCAAGTCAAATTATGTTATGGATCAGACGCAAAGTTGCGTTTGATCCGGATGTTTATGCAACGGTCAATTGCGATCAAACGCAAGTTGCGTTTGATTTTGCGTTCGATCAAACGCAAAATCAAACGCAACTTTGAGTTTTATGCAACGCCCCCCTGGGCACATAATTCAAAGAAACACACTAGCTTAGGTTCAATTTAAGTCTAATTTGGATGACACGGAAAAGTAAGCTGCATCACATACATGGTCTCAGTCACTTACATATTGGTTATCTGGGTAGGCAATGGCAACTAAAAGGGATGTCTTGTTGATTTAATGCTTAGCCCTATCAGATAACACTTAGAATGGAACTAGCTAGTGTTTTTTTTGCATATTGTACAAAATCCGCAGATATTTCAATATATAGAACGGAACAGGTGACTGAAGAATTCTTTTTAAAAAAAATAAATAAAAAAGGAAGATAAGGCATGTAGGGTATTCGATGAACAGTCAACTTTGCGATACGTTTTTATAAACAATCCTACAATCAATTTGTCGAGTGTGTTTATTGGATGGCGGGAGGAGGGGGGGGGGGGGGCATGAACACTAAAACAATCAACATAATGTGATCATATCGGGTCTAAGACAATATCGGGTCTATAGGAAGAAGAAAAAAGCCAATGCACTTTTAGACCCAAATACTAACTTTGTTTTGGAAATCACTCCGCAATTACGCAGCCCTATATCACGAAATAATTTTGCAGCTAATCTTTACATAATATTTGGCATGTATGTGGAACAAAATGTCATACAGGTTTTGAATGAGATGTAACCAAAATCAATCTACAAGGACTCAAAGTCATCCTAATCACAATTTCGTTAAAAACAAATCGATGCCATATGCCCGGTTCTTATTATAGACACCTACATTGATTGCCTTTGGCAAATAGATTCCGACAACAACACGGTTTCTAGGCTGAAGATGATTGTCATTAGAGGTCTTTCTTCAAGAGAAACAGTGACTCATGAAAAGACATGCAACAAAGTTAAACATGTATAATGTAGTATATGAGAGATTTTATGTCACGCGTGCGCGTGTGTGTGTGTATGTGTGTGTACGTGCGTGTCTTTTTACATAATGTGCAATTGTGACGATGATGATGATGATGATGCTGATGATGATTATCCACAGCACTTGTGGCGCCATGTTTCTGTTTCAAACATTCAAAGTCGCGTGCGTGTGCGTTTGTGTGTGTACGTATTAGTGATTAGATGTAATTGGGGCACGCACGGTCCGGCGCATCCTTCTTAATTAAATGCTTTTTATTGGCGCCTTTAATCAACGCGCTATGGTCATACGGCTGATGTGATTAAACCGACCCGGCGAATCTCACGCCAGAAGATCGGCAGAAGGATATTACATTATTTAAAGCCTTTCCCGTTAGTTCGTATTTGGCTAATTTATAGGTGATTTGAGAGCTGGTGTATTTTATACATAGATTGCAAACATTAACCCATCGCCAACTAGAACTTGGAGGCCTATTTAAAAAGTCTATGGGCATTTCAGAATCTCGAAGGAACAAGGCTAATAACTCAGAAAACAGTGTCAAAACAAGGGAACGACTTTAATGATTGGAATCGTATAACGTGGTGCCAGATATTATTGTATTATTTTATATTATGCTTTATATTCCAATAAATTGACTTTTGTAATTTACAATTTCGTAATTTCTTCAATTATTCTATATGATTGATTTTGTTGGAAACGGAAATAATTTGAATGGTATTTGCGTTTGGGATTATACGAGATATGAAGTCAACCTCCCGGCAACACAAAAGATGAATGGCAGCACTAAGACTGAGAAATCAATCGAATTGTTGTTTCCAAATGACCCGCCTTAGGCGATCGTTTGTTTTTTGCGAATACAATTACTAGAAAATACAAACAAACATAATTGGAACTGTTCGAATTTTCGTCCTTGTTGTAAGATATGGCTTACATTTTGTTTTTGAAGAAAACAAATTGTTCCATATTTCCAACTAAATCGGTTATAGATCAAGATTATATAAGATTTGCTTTCATAAACACATTTATAATTGAAGCCTCTATATTCACGTCTATGGAAACGAATTGTGTTTAGTTCTAGTGTTTGGTAATGTGAAACATAGAGTCATTAGTAGTCTGCTTGATCATTTCATTTCGTGATATGACACCGAGTCAGTAGCGTAGCGTGGTCGGATTGATTTGGGGCGAATTATTAGGAGTCATGTAGTTTATATGTATTTCTTTATTTTGTAAAGTCCCCTTTATGTTGTTATCACTATCGAGCTCGTGCACCCATGCCCCCGGCGCTATACCACATCACCAAGTCAATAAACATTCAAGCCTGAACTTAAACTCGATCATTATATTAAAAGCACAAAGTACCGTTCCAAATCCAACGATCTCTAATTTCTGGCATCTACGAGCCATTACCTTGAGAGTACGGATGTGTCTGTTTTGTGCCCCCTATCCCTGTTCCCTTTATAATACATGTGAGAGAGGGGGGGGGGGCACATGAATTACTGGTTTGGGCACACTATTCATCTATCTTGTTAACCTTCATTTTGTTTTCATTTTTTGTAAAATTATTGCGGGCCACCCCCCCCCCCCCCCTTCCACCGTTATGCCCCCATAGCCATGCAACTGCCTTGATATGTACAGGTTGCCATTTGGTTGAAGAACTGTTCCATGAGACTACCATCGTGCTGGTTGAATAATCAAAATAATACTCAAGTGCGGTGTATCATGTCGAATACCTTTAAATTAAATAAGCTACCTTCATATTTGTAACTAAAGCATGTAGTCTAAATGATAGTATCCAATCACGGCCATACGAACGACTTTAACTTATCACTGCTTATTGGTATCCTCGTTTCCACAATTCGACCCTTTGATCCACCGCACTGAGCTATAAAACTATTATGCTGGCAGATGTAACAGGCAAGTGTGGAGGTTGGTATTGGTATTGATATTAAGTCATTTATGTGTCGTAGTTTGTATTTGCATCTCTTTGGGAATGGGTCAAATAGTAAAAAATTAATAGCATAGTCATGACGAAAGCATCAACATGAAATACAAAACATTGGCATAATGGAACAAGAGATCAACATGGGTATTTAAAAACATAATCATTCTAATAACATAATATTGGCATGATAAGGACAACCCTCATTCAGTTATATGAGACCTTCGTAACGTTAACTAAACCTTTCTCGTACCAACTCTGTATAACATTGGTATTATAGATGTAATATGATGTGCTTGTCGTACTGCATGGGTTAAATGACATTGACCACCTTCACTTGATTCCTATTTTCAGATCGTTCCTTTGATCCACCGCACTCATGTACAGTACTCTATAGAATGGCCATGTTGTTAGTAACAAGTAAGTGGTGGGGTTATTATTGATACATGCCTTTCTTAATTTTATTCTCTGTACGATTTGTTATGCAAAAATGGGCCAAATCATAAAAACAGCAAAAGCAAGATTGGACAAAAAAATCATGACAATGTCATCGTAAAATAGGGGATCAATTAACATGGGCCTCGACCCTTACGTAATACATATTCATCGGGGGGGGGGGGGGGGGGGTGAATG
>JBAMJV010004910.1:0-25765 GCA_037951105.1 Echinarachnius parma | reverse complement strand
AACAAAATCTTGTATAGCAGACCCACGTCGATTGACGGTCCGGGGGGAACTCGCGGCATGGCCACTTATTGATCGTCCTATCCCATTCATGACTGTTTGGATTTTGGGATTTTAGATATAACATGCATTCTCCATAGACCCAGGCCCGAGTATTTTTTATGACCAGTATAAAACGATTTGATCAACACGTCTGGGGCTATTTTCTTTTATTTGTTTGATCAAACACGTACATAATCTTCATAGATCTCAGCCTAGGAACACTCATCATACACATGATAGAGGCCTCATAAGGTTAACGCCATTTTGTTGATGTGTTCGACTATATATGCTAATTGTTATGAACCGATAGGCAACGCTATTAGGCACGTACGTTTTTCTTTTGGTTGGGGGGGGGGGGGGGGGGGGTCTAAGATTTTCTTTTGCTAGTCTCCTTGTTTCGCCTAACAAAACAGGTCTCCATTAAATACCTATCGGAAAATGCCCCCCAAACCAATGACTTTGCCCAAATTGTAGATGCCTTTTGTTCGAAAATAGCCGTTATCTACATTCGAGTGTAGTACGTGTGTGTGTGTGTGTGTGGGGGGGGGGGGGGGGGGGGGGTGGGGGGGGGGGGGGGGGCTGCAGCCGCGCCCTCCCTCGCGCTCCTGCCAGCGTCATGTTTTTTTTATTTGTATAAAATTAAAACAGGAATAGGTGATATTTGTTAGGTCCTGTTCGTTGATGCAATACTTTTAACACAATCATGTGAATGCATATTTGTGCGTTGTTAAAAACGAAAAAGCACCCCACACAACAACACACACACACACACACACACACACACACACGCATAAACACATTATTATGCCTGCATATTTACGTACCATAATCAGTCCGTTTATTCTCTGACTTAAATTTTGTTACAAGACATGATTTATTTATATAATTGAAAAATACGTGTACGCATTTATAAACCCCAGACGGAGGTTATGTTCTCTTCCATATTTAGCAAATGTGATTAAAACAACAAGCAATTTTACATGTGCGGCAGAACAACACTGGACAAAGAATAGGCGACTATAAATATGAAATGCGAGCTGGGTAAAGCGTCCCGATAGTCGTCATTTGTAGGGAGACGATTATAAATTTATTGGGACTGTCACGTCTATAAGAGCAGAGGAGCATGGTGGGACTATGTTTATGGGGGGAAATGACGCTCGCAGAAGATAATTTTATCGAACCAAGACAGTGGTGCATATAGCAAGCGTCAGCATACCCCCAGGAGACAGGGGAGGGGGGGGGGGGGGGTGGCAAGAGAGGTACAGTGTCGACTTCCATGTGATGGTCGTGCATGATTAGGGAGCATGCTATATATGCAGGGTCCAAGGATCAACAACCACTTGAAGCTACCGCAATAATTTGAATTTCTAAATGATGATACTGAAAATAACGGGAACATCGTTTATAATGAGTGTAATGATAAATGATAGTGTACAGTAATAAGTGTTTTTGGCGCATTTTATTCAAAATTGAAGTATGGTATCGCCAATTAATAACAACATGATGGGGGTAGTCTGTAACCCCCCTCCCGGAACAAAATCCGAACAAGTAAACGTTTCAAAGAGCAAAGTATAGAGTATAATTAATTTTGCCCCCAAACCAAAAAGCAAACATTGACAAGATAGAGACTTAAAGTTGCCCCCCCCCCCTCCCCCAACCCCATAATCATTACATGGCCCACTTCGATCACATCACGTCTATAAAGCTGTGAGGCTCCATGATGATTACATGGTGGGTGTGTATAACAGGAGGCGGTGGATCCCCTTTCAGGGAGCCGACAGCGCTGGCTGGTTGATACACCGGGCGACGGTATATACCCCGTGTCGAGTTCAGTGTGTGAGTAAGGCCTATGACCTCAGATTAGGGTCAACACGCAATGAGAGATACGTAACTGAGACGTCATGAGTAGTCTGCGCTCTTCGTCTTATTCATATTTTTCGTAATGATAATAATACTGCCTTCCTTCAATTCTGACGATTCTTGCAGTATTCTGGTTGTCATGGTTGTGATGTGCAGAGTTACTAATCAAACGGGATACTCTTTTCGAGAAGTAGAATAGGTTCCCTCATAATGCGTTAAATATAACTTCCATTTATCCTCCTATCCGAGGGACGGAGTGTTGTCCGTGAATCCTTTTCTGCATATACTTGAAGCATACGGGGAGGTACAACATGAGTCCGCCTTTCCGATGGTGGAATTTAAACTGTGTCCGCGCGCTCGATCGGAAATTATTTTGAGTGAACTCACAATTTGTTTACAAATTCAAACAAATATTTACGTGACATGCGGACATAATTAATCTGAATATCTACAAGCTTACTAATTATTGCTAAAAGCACGTGAAACATAACTAAATTTTGTTCAAAGTTAATAAAAGTTGTTTAAAATTACTCGTATGGATGAACATTATTTTATGCTTTAAAAAAAAAAATCATAATTAAAGACGAAAAATTCAATTGAAACTGAATATACAATATCACGAAACGTGAAAGGATCGAGTCTGGTCAAGTAAACTAACTGCAGCGTTTTAATATGTTTTTTTTAATCTACGGTTGTTTTTCATCATACATTCATACAATATTACACAGTTTATCCATCCTTTCTCCCTTTAAAATAAATTCGAGTTTAGACGAAAAAGGAAAATTAACATGGTTCTAAAAAACATGTGGCCAGATGTAATGTAATTCAATGTATAATGATGTCTGCAATATCTATAAACGAATGTTGAAACAACTGGTGGGTTATATGACTGCGTAGGCCGGTGGCGTCGTCAACACCGACAATGATTACATTGGCGTAGTCGTGGACGACCCCGGACGGACGGGGGGCAGCGAGAGGGGTGGGATGTTCCCCTCCACGAGGAGAGGGGCTATACCCATACCCCTGGTGAACACGGGCAAGGTTGTATAATTAATATGTTACCGTCAACCTTTATAATGTTATGTGTAGTGCAGTGACCACGTGAGGGAAAACAATAAAAAGGTCTATGTACAGAGGAGACCTCTATATACAGGTGACCTCTATATACAGGTGACCTCTGTAGACATGTTCCACGACATTGTTTATCCTAGCACGATATACATGTATATGACAGTCACTCTTGGTGGCAAATATTATACTAGGCAGGTTGGCCGCTGTACACAGGTGTCCTCTAAGACAGACAGTGCGTATTTATTTGTGTTCCTCCACAAGAAGAGAGACAGGGAGAGGGCGCAACTCTACCCCTGACCCCCCCCCCCCCCCCCCCCCCCCTCGAATCTGGCTACGCCTTTGCGCGATAGTGAACAAATCAGGACGCCCGGTTTCCAATTTTAAATGTCATTATTTTCTCCGTATTATGACGGCATTTAAAGTTGTGAGCAACAGGTGCGTTGGGTATTTGCGGAGGATTGTAAAGTGCATTGCAGAAAGAAACAAATACATTTTAATATTTAAACATCTTTGGATTTGGGTCGATGACCACGACTGGAAACAACAGATAAACGATAAAAGACATCATAACACAAAATAAAAGGGTGACCCATTTTCATCCAGTATATGTTTGCACCCTCGCAATTGGCATGATCACATCGTGTGCGTGTGTATGTATGTCTCGGTGTTATGCGTATGTTTTTTGCTGGATGATATTGCGTGCTCACGATGAATGTGACAGTCACAGGTCCACACCCACGCTCTTCGCACGCATGGGCACCACACACACCACACACAGGGGTACCACACGCACCACACACATGCACAAACAAACACACAAATAAACAAACAAATAAACAAACAAACATACATACATGCACGCACACAACATACACACACGCACACGCACATGCACACACAGACAGACACATACATACACACAAACACACAAACTAACCAACCAACCAACGAACAAACAAACATACGCAATACCTATTTCACACACACAAAAAATGTGCCAACAAACATTCATAAAATTGGTAACCGTTACAGGAATATTTGTAAACAACAAACAGTGGCCATGTTATCATTTTGTTTAATATTTCGTTGTATACATTCACGTTGAAACAGGATTGTGTGGAAAACACATGAATGAATCTATAATAATTAATTTCTGCACAAAATAGGTATAAATGGTCTGCGTTGCAGCCATAGAAATCAGGAGATGATGTACTGGACCGTGGGGTTGCGACGTGGCGGCGGACAAGACTCGATAGAAAAGTTTGACTATCTGACTATAATGGTCATGGAAAGTTTGGAAGTACTGGTGGTGACTCGAACGGTCATGGTGGTGAGTCCATCGCTTTTCTAGGATATCGTGGTGTGATTCACGACGGCGGCGACGAGAGACGATCGCGGTTACGGGGGAACTTTCTCCATGTGGCGTGCGTAGCTATATAGGGCAAACTCAGTCGGGGAAGGGGGGAGGGTTACGGATGACCCCTACAAGGAGGAAACCTGGACTATAATACACAATTAACATGGTATTATGTGTTCATGTAAGCATGTTCGTGTTTCACCATTGATCGATGAAGAAAGAATTCATTAATAGGGTGGACAATAATTTCTCCTTGTCTAAGCCCCCATCTCCTCCCGCCGTGACGCCCCTGTCTTCTCTGCACTGGCACTGAGATGAGCAGTTGCGTATCACCAGGGGGGGGGGGGGGGGGGCACTGGGGCCCAATAATTTGACAAACCAAACCAAAAAAAACATAAGGGGACAAACCTTTTTAAAATAAAGAATTACATTTAGAATGTGCCCCACTCCAATAATTGGCATGCCCCCTCCCCCGAGTCGGTCCGACCACGCTACGCCATGCATGCACTGGAGATGTGGCGATACGGCTCCTTTTGTTCCATCTTTGGACTAGCCTTAATTGAACTCCCGCCCTCTTGTCTGGACTCTGTGTGACCCTGATGTGCTCCATGCAACGGCTTGAGATCGGCTCTCTGTTCTCTGCTCTCTGGTCCGAATTAGAATCCAATCAGAGGTGCATTCGTGGAAACTAACGGAGACCGTCGGTCGGTGTACTGAGAAAGTACAAGAATCAAGCAAAAACAACCTAAACACAAAACAAAAACATACAAAACAAATCAAAACAGACAAAACAATGAAAACAACTTTGACAGTACAAGAACGTAGAATATATAACAGGACATGGAGATGGGCCACCAGGCAGGATGGCTGGCTCCGAGGTTGAACATCTGCGTCATACGCGGGAAGATGAGGGTTCGAACCCCGGCCGGGTCATTCAATAGATCCACTGGCCTACATGTGGACGGCGGGGGCTTAGGGGGCTGCAGCTCACCAACTAAACTTATACTTCATATGACTAGTATAATTGCCGATAACAGAACTACTGGTACACATTTGTATGAAATGACACCTTTTCGGTATCAATCAAAAAACGTTTTTCAGTTTCAATATCCCGAATCCAAAGAGTCGCTATACCATGAGAGAACGTACCCAGCCAATCCCTTCTTCAGGAGTTCGGTCACTTCACCCTACCCCCCCCCCCCCCCCCCCCCCATTCCACCTAAAAATGGGCGTTACTTTTACGCCGACTGTTCAAGTAATTAAAATATGGTACCTATGTAATGCATTTTTTCTTCTTCAGACGATCGGTATAATAAAGAAGATAGAGAAGGGTCATTAATTATATCAATAAAAACAATCTTTGCTACTAAAAATAATGACTACTCTGGGTCAATAAAAATGAATCTTATTCTAGTAAAAGTACCAAGGGAAAACAACATGATAAGGCATCCTAGGCATGTAAGGTGGAGTTCAGATCGCGTGACAGATTAGAAGTAAAGGTAATTGAAATACAGAGGGGCGCGAAATGCATTAAGTGAGGGGGTGGAAGATGCTTGACGGAAAACAATCATTGAGAAAGGCAAAATACAGGGGGAGATATGAAGCTCATATAGAGATATTAAAATTTAAAAATAACAACAATCCATCGTATGTTCTTCATTAATCCATTGAAGACTATTCGATATGAGTGTAACACCCATTCTCACTCGACACCGGCCGTTGTCGGTTGTATTGTCGGGAAGGGGCAGTCCTGGAACGGGTTAAAACAAGCATCGGTAAAATATTTAAAAAGTAGGAAGAAATATATATATAGGCCTATACCTCAAAAGGTCATGAAAAAGTAACACTATATTGGCTTACCTCGATGTGTTTTCACAGTGTAAGCCCATTTCCTAACGAGTGTGTGGGAAACCAATAGGCTAATATCACAGATATGGAATATCATAAGAAATGAGAAGGAAAAAAAATGAAAATAAGTTTTAGGTCACGTTTTCTATGCCACGCATCCCGCGCAAGTATAGGGATCAATATTTGTGTGGGTGTGTTTACATCATTCTGGGTCATATCATCTTTCTCTCTGATATCTTCATATCGAGATGAAAATCTTGTAGATAACAGGTCAAAGCCGATGTTTAGCAAGAGGTATAACATGGTATACTTGTAAAATTATGTAAAGTTGTCATTATTTTCCCTTCTAATTCTCTATATAAGTAGTAAAAGTATTACTTGTACATGCATGAGTAGTACACTGTTAAAAAGATGTGTAAACAAATTCAACAACTTGTTGAAAATTTTCAACAACCGCTGTTTAACATATGAACCATCCAACTGTTGTTGAAAATATCAACAACCTCAGTTGTTTAAAGTTTACACAACATTTATTTTAATTTGTTCTACAACTGTTGTTTAGAATAAATTTCAACAAATCCTGTTGTTTGAAATAGCAAATACAAAACAAGATGTATTTAGCGGCAAGGGTAGGAATCGAACCGGGGGTCTTTGGGTTATAAGACTAACACGCTACCACTGCGATAAACTCGGTTCGCTTGGTTTGCGATGGGACAAAAGGGGTTTTGTCGCGATTATTTCGCGGTCGAAACTATCACGTGATTTAACACGTTTCATCAACGCTTGAACAAAGGCCGCTTTTACACAACCATTCTTTGTACAACTTATCATGCTACACCTTAAGTTGTATGAAAAGATTCAACAACCATTTTTACACAGCGTTTTTTTTACACAGCGTTTTAAAAGTGTAGTAATAGTAGCAATAGTAGAGGTGTAGTAGTAGAAGTAGCAGCATGTGTAGATTTGACAGGGTAAAGAACGAGATACGAGTTTTAGTGAGAGGCTATTATAGTCTGATTGGTTGTTTAAAATCAGAATAGTATACATTTTCCCGCCCAATTTGTTTGACTTTCGTGCCCAAATTCGTTTATGTGCATTCACATTTATGCACATATAGCATTGGTCAGTCTAATTCGTGTTCAGGGAATTCAAAGTCGTTTATATATAATGGGCGTTTGATTTTCCTTTCACAAATTATAGTTTTCGCAAATGTTCATTCGATTTCATTTCTAGGTATTTAGTTCCACAGAATTTATAGCAACGTATAATGGTGGGTGGGAGGAGATAAGGTAAGTTCGGGGTCTTTTCTTTCCTTTTCAAGTTTTAGTTTAAATTTGTTTCATACCTTCAGCTAATTTAAGCCACTGGTTTGACGACAATTCTGGTCGTAAAATCATTTGTTCGTTACATTTTATTCAAAGAAAACGTCAACAGGGGATATATAAAGAAACGAAAACACTAAGCACGGGAAAAGGAAATTAGAAAATCAGCTTTAAAAAGAAATAAACGAAACACTAAAGCAAAAATACCATGACTGCCTATACTAATGATAAACAAACAAATAAATCATGATGAATATATATTAGGTCACGGCTACGGAAACCATAATAAATAAGAAGAGGTGCGGTTCTATATCTCTCTGGAGACATCTGCTCATTCATATATGTTTTTGTTTGTTTAATAAAAAGTTAAACATACAGCGTGTTTACTTGTTCTTCTTGTTCCCGTTTTACGTTGCGTGACGTCACGAAGTCCGTCATAATGAGGAGGACCGGGTATTCCCGCTCCTGGGAGCAAGGAGAGATGCGCCAATAACGACTGACTGCTCATGAGAAAAAGGGTTAATAACACGTGGCCTGAGGGGGAGAATAAATACATATTGTATTTACACAACGCGAATCCGCAGGCCCTTCTCCAATATAATTGCTGACAATAATCATGAAGCAAGTGGGACAAATTTGTTCAACAGGCATCATTGCCTTTGGGTTGGAAACACTTGATTTGTACGTTATTCCTTCTGCAAACATTCAGTTTCCTCAACAACCAAAGAAGAACATTTACGTAGATGGACGATTTCTTGAATTGGCGCGATGAATCAAAAGCGGCGGTTGCAGATGGGTGGACAGGTGTATCTGGATTGGAATAGCAAACAAATCTTGCTCCTTGCGCGAATCCGCTGACATCCTTCCCCGTCATCTCTTACGACAGCTTGACATTTGGACTCTAGAAGCGACAAAGGCGGCGTTGCGTCATCACGGAATGGCCAGAGGTTTTTTTTTTAGAGCATCGTCAATTTATGAAACGAAGAAAGAAAAAATAACCATGCAGCATATTTTCTGAATTGATTTCAAATGTAGCGTTTCATCATATTTTACTTACTTCATGTGAATATGAGACAACCGAGCATTCGATGTGACTCGTGAGCAAAATCGCCATCAAGGAAAAATGATAGACATAATACTATAGTTTAGACAAAAAGTTTTGTTAAAGGCCTACAAACGTACACGTAAATGCAAATGAGAAGGAAATGGAGCGATGACACCTGTTGTGTCCACATTTACATTGACATTATTATTTCCAAAATATTTTTCCCCAGTTTATATAATGTGGGCGTTTGTAGGGCGTAGCCAAATAGACAAACATCGGGGCGTATTATTGGGTTGGAAACACAGGATGGAGGGGCTGATCATTATCAAGTTCACGAAGAAATTACAATGTATACAAATAATATAGTATATTCAAGTCAAAATGACAAGTAATTTGCAATACATTCAATAATATAGTGTCAAGTTTGACATGTTGTATTGATTTGCATTTTCTCCAAAATGAAGGATAGAGCAGGGGTGGGGTTGGGGCGGGGGGGGGGGGGGGGGGGGTGGGGGGGGCTAGGGTGGGGGTTATGTAGATTACATAGTTATGCAAGCTCCGCCATATGAACTGGTAGCTTTCGCCTTTGCCACCCACACTTCCACCGTCTACCCCCCCCCCCCCCCCCCCCCAACACCCCAATCCATCCGGACATCCACCGGCAGTGTGTCATCGATTTAGACAAATTTCGCATACCTGCCGTTCATTTGGAAAATTACCATGATCAACTAGCGAAGAAAGATCAGACATTGTGCGGATTTTTTTTCTGAAATATTTCTGAGAAAACCACCCCAAGCAAAAACACTGATTAAAATCCGAAGTAAAACTATATCCATTTGCTTCATTTCAATCTCGTTTCTGTCAGTCAACTGGGGGCATCGTGACAAGGTCTCACACTAGTGAGCGTTTGAAACGACTGGTTAAAGACTATTGTTGCACGTGTAATGCCCGGCGCAGACAGAGCCGACTCGACCCGATCCGACTGGTTTTCAGCCTGATTAACTCAGTATGCGCTGTCTCAGGACTCCAGTTTTTCCAGTCAAGTGCCAGTAGGAGGTCATTCGAGGCCGATTCAACACGTGGATCTGCTCCGACTGAGCGAAACTAACTCTAGCCTGACTGGAAGCCAGTCGGATCGGGTCGGAGTCGGCTCTGTCTGCGCCGGGCTTAAGGGAGTAGTCAGAACAAATCGCCTCTAAGTGGGTTCATTAGAATGGTGTTGTCACATATCACCGGATAGCGTAAACGGATGCCCGACGGATAGAAATTATGCGAAAAAAAATATCCTGCCGTGAAAGTTGTCTCCATTGCTGCATGCACAAAACTTTCCACCGGATAAAACAACGGACATCGCCTGAAAAGGAGCGTTTTCGGTCGTTCCACATTCGTGGAGCATACATACAAAATGAGTTGTCGCCGGATTTAGAATGGGATCTAGGAATTTGGAGCATTGTGATGTCAGAGTTTGAGCGGAGACCAGGTCTAGAATTACGAAGTATAGGAGAGAGTGAATATAGCTAGGGGTGTTATTTTGAAGGCATTTATAAATGATGGTTAGAATTTGGAATAATACACGTTTGCTGATGGGGAGCCAATGTAATTCATTTAACAGAGGGGTAACATGTTCGTATTTCTTAACCTTAAAAATGAGTTTGCTGCACGATTTTGTACTCGATGAAGACATTGCGATATTGCTTGATCGGATACCATGTAGGAGTGAGTTGGCGTAAGCGAGTTTTGGATGAAATGAGGGCTCGGATAGGCCTACTAATGCCCTCCATGATCCAATCCGACCGAGTAAGGATCTGAATTAAACTATGCACGCTTTTATGCATTAGTTCAGGTACTCAGTAGTTTGTTCTTCAATCGGACCGGATTGTGAAGTGTGCGATGGGCTCACATTCACTAGTTTGGGTTCGTGCAGGATAAGACACGCGGTACAATTTTGCGAGCGCTTTGCGGACGGTGCGTAATACACACTGGCTTTATAGTGTTATGCAGTGCGCACAAAACTAACCCAGGTCATATCAAAATGGCGAACCGCTGTGTAGCACCCCCCCCCCCCCCCTTCCCTCCCCTCCCCCCTTGCATGACAATCTTTAAGTCTCGTCAAGCAGGTCTAAAAGGCTATAGTCATCGAACGGAGGTATGATCTACGGTAGATTTAGACTAACAGGGGTGAAGCAAATCATGGGCAAAATGGGCAAATGGGTAGGGAGAGGGAGCAACGTACTGCACGGCCGATATAAGGGCATCACTCTATAGTGTTCAGCGATTTTGGTGGTCTGGGGGACGCAAATTAAAGCGGGGCGAAATTCATGGTTAAAACACCTGCTTTTTAGACCAGAAAATAAGTCTCCGTTACGACGGTTGTTCCGCTGAGACAAAGACCTGACAGGTCTGTGCCGATACTACGTCGGACTCTACTGACCGCTTTCATGTGGTGGTAGGAAAAAAGGTCGTAATTTTAAAGCGGCTATTTCTGACCCCTGAATGGGCTGCATAATGGCTGTGCGCGTGTGTGTGCGCGCGTGTGTGTGTGAGTTTGAGTGTTTCCATTCGTGTGTGTGTGTGTGTGTGTGTGTTTGTGTGTGTGTGTGTGTGTGTGTGTGTGTGTGTGTGTGTTTGGGTGTGTGTTTGTGTGTATGTCTGTGTTTCTTTGTGGGTGTATGCATGTACATGTTATAGTGTGTTTGTATATAATAAGGGCGTGTGTTTATGTTTGTTGGTTTGCGGCGTGTGTGTGCGCATGGATATGCGTGTATTTGGTATAATGGCTTTGCTGTTCTCAATATCTCATAATAAATGCCATTTTTGTGGGGCGTGTAAACATTGTAAATACGCTTGCAGCCCGATTTCTCTCGTTATTTTATTGTCTTGTTTTTTTTGTGGATGCTGTGGGGAAGTGGCCGGCTTCTGGGGCTGTGGCGGCATCTAGGGTCGTGGCGGCATCGCCCTGATGGTATAGAGAGTCTATGTATCTGGCCATTGCGCTCGGTAAACGAGCCACTTCAGATGGCGGACAGGTATACACCATGATCAAGAGGTCACATGACAGTTAGTTAAAATAAAAGGACTGGTCTACAACCCCCCCCCCCCCCCCCCAAAAAAAAAAAGTGTACGCGATAACCGTCGAAGCTGTGGCGTAGCCGTGCAGTCTCGACCTAAACGGGGGCGATTTAGGGCACAGTTCCCCCTTGAGGAGGGGGAGCGGGCAACAAATACAAACAATGACCTGCATGCATTATTCATATTTTTCTTGACGAAGGGGGGGGGGGGGGCGCAGCAAGGCTGATTTGGTAAAGTTTAGACAATCGCCCCCCTCCCCCCCCCCCCCTCATCTTCCCTCAGTTAGCTACGTCGCTCCTGTTAGAAGAGGGTGTAATACTCGACGAGATGGCTCTATCACGAGCAGCATGATGCAGGCGCAATCACAGCTTCGAATTTCGCTCCAAGACATTGCCAAGCGGGCGGATCAATAACTCTATAAAACAGTCATCATGAACATGGAAAGTAGCGTGCGTGTGTATGTACCTTTATGACTTTTGTGTGTGTGATGTGTGTGTGTATGTGTGTGCAATAAGGTGCCGGGCAGTGGTTATAGTAAACCGTGCACAAGTACGACGCACACAGAAACCTGATCTACGACTGAATCGATTAGCGGGTTTTGTGATGGCTGAGTAAGGTCGTGCAAGGAGGTGCTGCTTCCTTCTCAAGGAGATTTGCACTTAAAATCAGACTATACTACTTGTTCTCCGGGATCAGTGCATCCTGCCGTATGTTTGTTGTGGGGGAGGGCAGCCGGAGACCTTTTTGTTTTTCGTTGAGCCGGGCAACTTTAATCACAGAAGGTCGATTGGCCTTTTCCATCGTCTTGTCGGTAGGGTAAAGGGACCTTTTTGTTCTCCCTGGATGGACGAAACATTATCTCATTATCTGTGCTAGAACGGTCAAATTGGGGACAGAGTACTAATAATGGGCAGTTTCATTTGCTCATAGAATAACATACTCGGGAATATGGACTGCATATTATTGCAATCTAGTTTTTGATACTAGAAAACCATTTACTGTTTACTGATATTTGGGTCTTTGGCATAATTTATGGACGATAAACATAACGATTGAAGTATATTAACACTAATAATTGTTTTTTTTTCTTCTTTTCATAATGCTTATTTCGGGAGATGGAACAATATTATAATTTAATCGTCGTTACTTCTAATTTATTATGAAGTAGTATTAGGCCTGCCGATTGTGCAAAATGTCCTTCCACCCAGCGAAAGTTTGTTTTTCCTGAATCGTTATGTGAAGTTAAATTCACAGATAGCAGCATTGATGAAGTTGAAGAAAGCATATAGACTGGCCCAACGAAAAAATAGTTGTTGCAATAGAATAAGAACAATTTAGATGGCATAATCGTGAAATGCAGGAAAATAAGCCTTAAAGGGACAGTTCCTCTTTTGCAAGCCAAATTTCAAAAGTTGCGAGGTTATTGTCTTATATGAACGAAAATGTCATTTAACAGCATGCCTGAACAAAAATTAGGGCTTGAAATCTCTTTTTCGTGGAGTTATAGACCTAAAACTAATAAACCGTCGTCCAACGTTTAATTGTGCATTATACGTGTATTCACCCGGTGAGAAAGTTCGCACACGGATTCCACGGAGTACCACATTGCTATGTGTGACCCCTACGTGACCCGCGCACAAATAACGGCATAAGCGAATACTAAAAAAAATAACCAAACCTCGCTTAAACTGACTACATGTGTAATTATATATTCTTCATTTTTTCCATAACATACCTTTAGAAATGTCGGCTTCACAATACTTTTACAAGAATAAGTACAATATTGTTGTAATATTATGCTAAATCAGTTAAACTCTATTGACTCTTTATTGACCGACATATAGTTTGATGGAGGGACGCATTCGTTTTTCATTAGTAGAATCCAAATTACAGGGCTGTTCGATCTGATTGTGTGTGTGTGTGTTACATTCATCCCCATCCGTCAACTGGAAACTGTTCAGACGTTTTGTAAAAGAGGGCCTGTCCCTTCAAAGGGATAGTTGCGTTCTGGTAAAGAGAGTACAGTTTTAGTCAAACTGAATTTTAGTAACCAAAACCTGCACAATTACATTACAAACTAATCATGCTAATAGTTATAACTCCACCATGCTCAAAAGGAATTTAAAAATTACCAACGACTAAGTAAAAAGCCTGTTATCATTAAAAAAGAGCTGTTTAAACTAATGAGGGCGCTTTAAAAAAACGCATTTGTTTAAACCATTTTAAATAAAATATTGTGCATGACATGTGATGTTTTGTTGAAATAGTGATTAGATAGAGAGATAATCAACAACTATCTAAAAACCTCTTTTTAAATTTTTTGATCAAATACAGTTTATTCTGCCAGTACTCAACTATCCCTTAAGTTCTGTGGACACACACAAAATGTCCACAGTTTGTACACCCGCCTCGGCCCCATTATTACGTTTTCGTTACTGCATACAATCCTTCTCAGCATGCAGCTTGCCACGTGTTTTCCATGTGCCGATGACGTTGTTTGATTGACGTTTTAATAATTGATTACTACAGCACCTGCATATAAATTTGTATTATCCTTCCGATTGGAGAACATTACTTTGTAAATATTAGATGTTATTATTATACTTTGTAAATATTGTATGATAATATTTTGTACATATTGTATATAACTACGTGATATTATTCAACGAGACATTTCCTGTATTGATCTTCAATACCCTTGTTAAGGGTGAAAATTATATATTAATACATTTAATTTCATTTCATTTCAATTTCATATATATCGTGCATACCAACTACGTTATTTCGAACATGTGATTGCTAAAAGAGTCTATTTCGAGACAATTTCTGTCAACTTTCTACATTCACAGAATAAGTTATGATATTAATTATTCTTCCACATTTTCCGGAGATTATAGCAATATGTTCAAAGTATTTTTTTTTGGAGCTGTTTTCCCGAAACTTTTCTATTCCTTTAACAAAAGGGCATCATGACGGAATCACCGCGAGACTATAGTAGCCTATAACTTCTGGCGGTATATTATATGCAACACGACGTTGACAAATTGGCAAAGGCGGAAATATGGATGGGTATGAATTTGAAAGCCTTCTGAAGAGGGATATTATGGTGATACAACATTACTGGAGGGCATTGCATATAACATCGCCAATTCAAATGTCAATGTTTGCCGCGTTTGGCCTTGCGGATAGTAAGTTTACGGTATCATCGAGTGCCCTCAGAGTATTTCCTTAAGTGCTCATCCAAAGGCAGCACATCAAGGCATCATCATCATCATCATCATCATCATCATCATCTTCACCACCAACATGTCGGCGTCTGAATATGACTGTAATTATGATTACAACACCTCCGCAATGGCTAGAGGGCATATCAGCATGATATCTACATTGCTTCCTTGGCCGGACAATGTCCATTTTACAATAATTAGCTCTTCAAGAGTGTGCACGGGTTGTGACCGAGTGTGACATATTGACAGCCAGTGCTCTTATGTATCACTATATCATTATACAAGTTAACAACTTCACACAGAACTTGTCAGACATATATTTATTTATTTATTTATTTAGTATTATTAATACGCATTGATGTGCAAGGTTCACGGATTGACATTGAGTATAACAAACACGGTATCAGAAATGTAATATAACAAAAAACAATGATTGAAGATAATGAATAACATCATGTTTCCATAACTTGTCCATAAATCATCTTAAAACAATGATTGAAGATAATGAATTATGTTTTCCATAACTTTTTCCGTAAATCATCTTGCTAAAGAGTACTATTGAGAAGTGAATACGCCTCTCCTTAAAGGGATTGACTTGTGCAAAAACTGATAAATGGTCGATACAATTTGTATTTTTGTGATACCACTGAGTGATGTGTGAAAATTCCACAGTAAATAATGCCATATAACCGAGTAATGAGCGAACATGCAAAGTGGTATTTGCTAACTCATATTACTTACTTTTACACAGTTGAAATTCTACACTAGAGAATTTCAAATCCGAACACTTCAATCATAAATATTTGTTATAACGAAAGAGAAATTCGGGGTTAATCTGGTACTCCTACTGGCCGTCCACTCGCCTCTCACTAGCGTCTTTTCGCACGACGACGCATGTGCGGCTACAACGCTAATCTTAGCGCGCGGGGGGTCGCACTCAGACCGAAAATTTCCGCGTATCGCCCAAACCTACGACGGTAGTTGACTGAAATAGCGTTGTCTGTACACCGACTACGCAGCGGTGTAGATCGGTGGCGGTAAGCCCTTACTTCAATGGGTCAGCCAAAGGTCAGTGGCGTTAGCCAATCAGAAGCGCTGGTCACTCGAGCAAGGAGCCGTTCCGCGTATTCTTCACTGCGAAACTGCAAATAGATCGCGACGGTAGCCAGAGTACGGGGACGATCAAAGCTAATTTAAATCCCCCGTAGCCGCACTTGCGTCGCAGAGCGAAAATACGCTACTATCCCACATTGCGGGAGAATGTTGCATCCGTAGAGGCAGAGGATTACGTACCAAACTTCCCGATACTCACAGGGCAAAACGGTTCAAACTGTTGCCTCACTGGGCACACATTTAAAGGTGCATCGTTACACCTTCGGGTAAAGTGCAAAGCCGCACCTATATAGGTGCACCTTAAGGTTATTAATAGTTGGGGTGCAAAGTTGCACCCTTATGACTCAATCTTGGTGCAAGTTTGCAAGGTGCATCTTTACACTTGAACCTAAACGTAAAAATATGCACCTTTTAAGGAGATGCTAGTGTGTCAGGCTGTTTGCACCTTATCAAATGGAGAGCAGTCATGCGGATCTTCTGTACAGCTAATTATACGGCAGGCCGTGGGGCGAGAATGTCTCAGTGTTCCGAGGATTGCTGGAGACGAAAAAGTAGCAAATTTAGGAAACGACATTGCCTCAGAAAAATGGCCCTAGGATCCAAACGCCTTACCCAAAATCAATGCTCATGGTATCATTTTGTTGGAAAAAGAATGTTCTACCCAATCAAATAAAAACCAATGACATTTGGTCAATGATGTTGATGAAATTAACGATCGTAGGTGTTGCGTTCTTTCTGGGCCACCCTGTATAGGAAAAAGAAATATTAGTTCACGCACACCAATGTCCCTTATCAATGTTATCATGTTTATAGGCACACAGAGAGGGTTAACGTTACTCGCGAATCTGATTTTGGGTTTGCATGCCATGTTTTAATAATGTGCGTGAGTGGGACGGGGTCACCACCGCATCTCCGCTCTCATCATCCTCCGAGAAATCAGCGCAATAATATATATATAAGAGTACTGTAAACTAAATATTGATTAGTTGAGTTCGGCGCAGCTAGATACGTCTCGAGCGCGATAGCAATAGCTTCGAAACGTAAACATGCCATTCACTTTTATGAACGGTCCAGCCTAAATATGGACGGAGAGTTGAAAAACAAGTCAATCAACCACTGATTCCTTACAAGATGTCGCAAGAGCATTTTCGTTGATTGCAAGTCTTCGTGGCTGTATTCATAAATATTTGTTTTTAATATTAGATAGATGCAGATCCCTGTACATACGTAATTCGAGAGTAAGTTTGGGATACCCAGCGGCTTTTTGCATCAATGTCTTTCCGACTGTTTTTCGCAGACATACTCATATCTAAGAATAATATTCGTTATGTTTGATTCTTTTACTGCGCCCTCATTCTGTCTTTTACGCAATTCATTTTGTTTGTTTTGTTTTTTTAATCAAGAGAGGTAATTACATGTTCTGATCGCAAATCGATATTCATTTTCATTTCACTTCATTTAATTCATTTGTTTCATATTCAGTTCATAATTTGAAAAATAAAATAAAATCAAGGTTTGTATAAAAGTAAAGAACATAATAGTTATGATTAATACAACCAAAGTAATCAAATGAATTTAAATTTTAAAGCCAATTCAATATCTTACTTAGGCAAACAAATAACATGCGGATATGGGGAAACTTTCAAAAGAAGCACAGCTTAAAATCATCATAAAATACAATACAATGATTAGGTTCTTCTATAGCGCTAAATACATAAAATGTTTCATAGCGCTTTACATACGTAACTACAAAATTAACAGAAATATAAAACAAATGAAATACAAATCAATACATTGAATAAAGAAAATACAATTAAATGCATAACAAGAATTTAATGAACATGCAAATACGCATACAAAATTACTGTATAACTAATACTTAGTACTTGGAAACTCCCTCAAACACTTTTACGATCACTAGAATGAAACGATGTGTTTGAAAGGAATCGGATAATTTATCCAGAGAAAAAAGTGATGATCTGTGATTAAATTATAAACAAGTTTATTCAATGCAGTATAAACCAGTTATGATACAAATATGCAGATGTCATACCGTGGGCTTATATTGAATAGAGCACGCTACTTATTGGGCCGGGGGTAGGAGGAGGGGGGGGGGGGGGGTGCACGTACGCTTTATTTATTTGTATTTTTGTTTGCCATTGTTTTGTCAAATTATTGATAACCCTGGGAAAAGTCAACATTTAGAGCACATCCGTTATTCAAAAACAGATCAATTTCCAAATTTGCCACAAAAGCAGCATATATTTTGTCGCACACATTTGAGGCCAATTAGCACATTTTGTCTGTGGAAATGGTATACAAAGGCGCTGTTTTTCATCGCAATCTGTGCTAATATTTACCCCCTCTCTTTCTCAGATAATATAATCGAATTGGAACAAGCTTCCTATTCTCCATGATTTACACATTATTTTATTGCATTATAGGTCAATATTCTTATTGAGCTGTTCTTAAATATATACATTAACGTAAGATCGTATAATTATTGTTGTATCTTTGTTGATGTAAATGTCAGAAGTAAATGAATGGATTGAATCTTATCACGAAGTAATTGTTATGAATAGGGTATAAAAGGGTTGAAAGTAAAAAGAATGTATCTTCAATACCATTATTGCATTCCCGTTTACCCTTTCGGTTGTATTATGTTTTGATTTGTAAATACTATTTAATAAAGTTATATAAGTGTACATGTAAAGTCGCTGACATAAATCATTTGATCAAAACGAGCATACAATACCATTTGTGTGTAGGGGAGTGCGTATGCATGTATGTACGTAAATGCAAGTGTGTGCTTTTGTGCGTGTGTGTGTGTGGGTGTATGTATTATGTGTATGTTTGTCTGTATGCTTTAAAGGGGTAGTTCAGTTTTGGTATAGAGGGCGCTTCAAGAAAAATGTTTGTGCTGTTTGTGTGTATGTCGTAAGTGTGTGTATGTGTGTGCGTGTGTGTGTGTGTATGTGTGTGTGTGTGTGTGTGTGTGTTTACGTGTATGTGCGTGCGTGTTTATGTATGTTTGTCTGTATATGTATGTGCGTGCGTGTATGTGTATATTTGTGAATGATTGCATGTGTGTGCGTGCATGTTTATGTCTGTTTGTCTGTCTGCGTATGTATATATGTCTGTGTATGTGCGTGCGTGTATGTGTATGTGCAAGTGTGTGAATGTGTGTGCATGTATGTGTCTGTGTCCGTGTATGTGTATGTGTGTATGTATATGTGTGTATGTGCGTGCATATATGTGTCTGTTTATCTGTCTGTGTATATATGTGTATGCGGAGGGTGGGGTCGATCGGCCACGCTAATTCTTCCGGCAGAAACGGTTTGTTTCACCGTTCACTGCATCATTACTGACATCATGTTCACGATCAATTAGTTATCATCAAACGAGTGATTATTGACAGCTATTTCGTGGAACACTAGATCCACCTTCTTCCTCCCAAAATAGTATGATTACAAACAAAAAACGGCACCACCTCCCCAATCTCCGAATGAAATTAAATCTTATTTTGATTTCCCGGGAAAAGCCCTAATATTTTATGGGTGACCGATGACGAAGAGCCAAACGTCAGCCGTCTAGGAGAACTGTTGAGTTACAAGGCCACGGGAAGACGAGCGAGAGTACGAAGGGGTGTAGGTTAGGGGTTAATGGGGACACTTTTGCCCCCTCCTTTCTAACTTCCGCCACCCCCAGTGAGCAATACAATAAACAAGCACGAAATATATATATACAAGTACACTCACTATGTGCTACTTGTTTTGTTTTGTTTTTAATGATGTGTATCATCTGTTCTGTATCCACCTTTGTGGTTGTTGTAAAGGGCCTCTGATTTGAAAAACAGCGTTTTAACTACTGACCGGGACACCTTACTGGAATAAAAACGAATCACAAGTAAGTAAATAAATACATATATACTGTATATACTGTATATATATATAAAGAGATAATTCAATATTAAAGGGACTTTTTGTCCAAATCCTCAAAATCCAATTGGAATTCTAGCGGTTCCCTCATACCTTGTTGTATTCGTATTAACAATAAAAGAATGGGACAGGTTTCGGTTTTTCGATTTACGATTGAAGTGTTCAGATGTTCAATTATCCACTGGATCTCGAAACCGTGTACAAAGTCAGTGCAATGAGTTAGTGAATATCACTTTGCCTTTTTACTCATTACTCGGCCATATAACGTCCATATAACTTGAAATGTTCACACAATACCTAGTGGACATATCAGATTACAACAATATACATTGTATCAACCATTCATCACTTTTTGCACTTGCCAACAAAGTTACTAGATCCCTTTAAATGAATGAACAAAAAATACATGACAGAAATATAAATAACTAAATTAATCAATCAATAAATACACGAATTAAACAATATATCAAGAAGTAAATGAATAGATAGATACATGAATAGATGCATTAATAAATAAATTAATTAATTGATTAATACATAAATAAATTAATTAATAACTAAATACATACATAAATACATAAATAAATACATGAATAAATAAATACATAAATAAATAAATAAATATATGAAATAAATGAATAAATAAATATATGAAATACATAAATAAATACATAAATAAACAAATAAATAAATAAATAAATAAATAAACTAAATAAATAAATAAATAAATAAATAAATAAATAACATTTCATGTTAATATAAAAGCTGGCTCTACCACTTATGGTTATCTATCTACCTCATTTGTGCCCCGCCCCCCCCCCCCCCCCCCCACATTATTTGCCCCCATATTGAGTTTGCTCTGGCTATGCAATCGAAAGAACAGAACGTACATGAATTCGAAGTGACTTGGAAATCGATTTTTGTTGGAGAGAGTCGGTGACATGTGCGCTGATCTCCCCGCCTCATCTTCCTCCCCGGCCTGCCTCGCCTCTCCTTCGCCTCTCTGCTCTATTTATGGTTGATTGCATGGTCTACACCCATGTGGTCTTTATAACGGTTCATTCGGTCTCCTATACTAACATGTGTGCCTGTAACCATGGAAACTCTCCTTTCTCCATCTCTAAACTTGACCCCCAAACAGGTACCCAACCCTAAATCACCTAATCCCAACCCCAACCCTAAGACATAATCCCTAATCATGCCCATAGGAGACTCGAGTTAGCTAGTGGATAAAATGGGTGTAGACATTCCGCTCGCACCAATGCACGCACATCGTTCTATACTGGGCGATCTAATAGTTGATGCCGTGATACGGTCCGTGCAGTTGACCTTGGTTTTCCTCTCCCATGCCTCGGCTCGTTCTGAACCGATTAGCGACTGATGTCGATAATAATGACCACCGGACATGCTTCCATAAATACCCGCCCCATCACTTCCGCCAACCCTATGACCTGATGACCCCTGGCTCGAACCCAGTCGGCTTGGAGCAAATTGAAATAGTAGCTACGTACTGCAGTCAAACCTGTCTTAGTGGCCACCTGTTTGTAGCAGCCAACCTGACTATAGTGGCCAACAACAGTGCTCCCCTGCAGAGAAAATCAATGTGATGGAACCTGGCTATAGAAGACCACATCATAGGATCCACATGAAGCATTGAGGGCCACCCCCCCCCCCCCCCTCCCTACAGCCACTCGTGTCGAACGTTCCCTCGCCCCGCGTAAAGTGCAAGGTCGGTTGGTAAATATAGCCAGGAGAATAATCTAATCATGTTATTAATCCATTCAATCCTGCATTCTTACTTTCCCATGGAGGTGCTAAATGGCCCAAATAGTGGTCACCATCATTAGTTTACATTATTTTGGTAGGTAGACAGGGGTTTGGGGTATAATGGTTTACAAAACTAGCAAATTACCCGTCACCAGATCTTTGAGTAAGATAATGTTGTATGTTGTATATTTGTATTTCGTTATTTTTTGTATCTATCCTGTAAAAAACATTTGGTCAATTAATGGAATCTCTGTTTGAATGGTTATGATATGATTTAATAAGTGTATAGTTAAAAATACAATCTCATATTCACAGGCATATGCGTACACGGGGGGGGGGGGGGGGGGGTTCAAATTTCACTTTGATGAAAAAGGGCTGTTTTGGGGTTTCCCCCCCCCCCCCCTCAAAAACATATTCACGGACACCATGAACCCCCCTCACAAATTCTTCACCGACACCCCCGCCCCCTTTTGAAAGAATCTTCACCAGTACCCCCTCTCGAGAAAATCTTCATCGACACCCCCCTCGCGTCGAAAAATATTCACCGACAACCCCCCCCCCTCGAAAAATCTTCTCCTACACCCCCACCACCCCCCTTCGAAAGAATCTTCACTGTTACTCCCTCTCAATAAAATCTTTACTGACACCCCCCCTAGAAAATTCTTCACCGACAACCCCCCCCCCTCGAAAAATCTTCACAGACACCCCCCCCTTTCAAGATTCTTCACCGACACCCCCCCCCCCACCCCGGTGGTGATTCAATCTCATATTCAAAGGCATATGGGTACCCGGGTTGGGGGGGGGGGGGGGGGTGAGGACACCCACCCCCCTTACAAATTCTTCACCGACACTCTCCCTCGAAAATTCTTCACCGACAGCCCCCCCCCCCTCCCCACTCGAAATACTTGACCGACACCTGACCCCTCAAAAATGTTGGTTGAGGAAATAACCACCCCCCCCCCCCCCCTCAAAAAATATTCACGGACACCCACTCCCCTCACAAATTCTTCAGCGACACCGAAAGAATCTTCACTGGTACCCCCTCTCGAAAAAATCTTCACTGACACCCCCCTCGAAAAATCCCCCACCCCCCATCGAGATTCTTCACCAACATCCCTCCCCCCTTCGAAAATTCTTCACCGCCCCCCCCCCCCCACGAAATATTTGACCGACACCACCCTCGAAAATTCTTCACCGACACCCCCCTCGAAATACTTGACCGACACCACCCTCGAAAATTCTTCACCGACACCCCCCTCGAAATACTTGACCGACACCCCCTCGAGTTACTTGACCGACACCCCCCCTCGAAATACTTGGCCAACACCCAGCCCGTCGAAAATTTTGGTTGACGCAATAACCCCCCCTACCACCCCCCCCCCCCTTGTAAAAACCCTAGGTATGCTGCCAGCGATCACATGTCAAACAATAAACAGTATTAATTAAATCGTTGTCAAGTAGATCAATAACCCTAATTCCTTGCTCTTCTTGTTTACACGTTATTTACAAAAAGCACACATTTTTTATACTTCAGTACAACAAAGTATGCACTTCGAGCAAACATTTACAATTAGCCTGTATTCAGAAAATTAAACCAGTGACAGAGAGAAACCTATTTTGGTAGCCGTATACCCTGTTTTGCCAATTTTGCGAATATCGTGTTGAAAATGTGAACAAAAATCACCGATCAAATTCAGTCATGCATATACGGACATGTACAATCACACGAATGTGTGTACAATGTAGTTGTGCGTTGACAATGCACAGATGCCGGACCTACAATATTCCGCTACCCTGTATATAGTCTATGCAAATTCCCCGCCCGACGGTCGCTTTCGCTTTTGGAATGTACCGTCCGTTTCTTGATAGAAATACATATATTTCATCAGATTTGTTTTAATTCTATTCGAAAATCAGTCATTACAATTTTTAAATCCATATTATTTAAAAGTTTGAAAAACAACAATTCGCAAGCAAATTACGATAGTCTTAATTCAGGCGCACACAGCGGCACACGTGTTATTTCCGATTTGACAGGCATACGATAATGTGCGTAAGTAATTTACAACGTATCGATTCCAGGCTGAACAAAGACTACATAATGAAAGGTCATTTCAGCAACACACTTTTCACGGTACTTCCGTCGCAAGCATGTGTGATGATCAGCGCTCCACGCGACTGCATGGCAAATGAACGTGGAATATTGGCCGATTCATAACTGACCACTGGTCAAACTGACCCCGACCTGACCCAGACCACAAACCTCTATGGGTCATCACCAATCACTACCCAAAGTTTGATGTTGGTGCCTCAATGCACTACGAAATGCATAGATGGACAGACAGACAGACAGACATACATGATCGGCTACTTTAGTATAGTAGATATAGGTTTTCTCGGCCAATTTCGTAAGCTTCTCATTCGTTTTGATAAACGTGTCATTCAATTTCGCGAAATTGAGCTGAAGGCTTGCAATTGTGGTTCAAATTACATTTTGTTCATACGTTTTAGCTCTTCGGTCAAGTGATTTACCACTTTTAGCATTCAATTTAAAAAACACGCTATTTGCATTTAATTTCGCCAACGGATTTTACGGAAAACGGTATTACGTAATCACGAATTTTACGATTTTACAATTTTACGAAATAAAAACACGTTTTAAATCGAATGCAAACAAAATGTTTTCGAATGATTGTTATATTAATTCGAATGCAAAAAAAAAACGAATTGAACTGCAAAATACAGCTGCTGTGAGAAAATCAGCGAAATTGAATGCACACAAAATGAATTCGTGTGGCCAACTTACGAAATTGACCGAGAAATCCTATACTATATCGAGGGAACAACGTATCTCATACATTTTTGGAGATTAGGTATTTCACAATCCTGGTTACATGGAGAGAAGCAAGCAATTCAATTCAATTCAATTCAATTCAATTCAATTCAATTCAATTCAATTCAATTCAATTCAATTCCATTCAATTCAATTCAATTCAATTCAATTCAATTCAATTCAATTCAATTCCATTCCATTCCATTCCATTCAATTCAATTCAGTTCAATTCAATTCAATTCAGTTCAATTCAATTCAATTCAAATCAATTTAATTCCATTCCATTCAATTCAATTCAATTCAATTCAAATACATTTAATTCCATTCAATTCAATTCAATTCAATTCAATTAAATTCAATTCAATTCAATTAAATTCAATTCTATTCAGTTCAATTCAATTCAGTTCATTTCAATATCAATTCAAATCTATTTAAATGATTTCAATTCAAAACGATTCAGTGCAGTTTAATTGAATTGAATTCAATTCAATTCAATTCAATTCAAATCAATTAAATACAAAGAGAGACATATAACATAAATGAAAAATAATAAATAGTAACTTTCTTCGATAACTGCAGTAATTAGTTTGACTGTCTGTGTGCGTTGCTGTGTGTGTATGTGTGTTTGTTTCTGCTGTCAGTATTATGTGTGCGTACTATATGAGCTCGTTGTTAGTATGTGTGTTAACATGTGTCCGTGTTTGTTTGTGGATATGAATGTGTGCGTGTTGACTACTTAACTCCTTGAGTGCCAAGCTTGCATTTATGCACCACACGGTACACACAAATGCCATAGACCTTTAACATCCATGGCACTCAAAGTGTTAACAATTATTCGTTAATTAATGAAACGTAATGAGTAACGTCATCAAATAAGTAGGTCATATACCAAGGAGTTGATCATACTATAGATTCTAAGATTAGATTCTGAGATTGACTCATAATAAAAAATTTAAAAATAATTGATTTCTGAAACCAGTTTTTGTACGATGTATTATACTCTAGGCTTGCGTAGCTTCAAAATATAGGACGGAATGGGTTAAATCTGGCAAACATATATAGAACTCCAAATGTCAAAAGGGGAGGTATCGAACGCTTGACTGACCATGCTGACTGTGATCTAATTTTAACGCGACACGTACATCTTATTAAAGCGGGCTGAAATTTGAAACGGAAATAGCCGAACACTCACTCGTTAAAACATCGTTAAGTGATTCATGCCGAGTTCTAGCCGAGGGGAGTGGGCGGTAAGCGGCGGGTGGAACGGTAATAGCAT
>JBAMJV010004909.1:5000-80562 GCA_037951105.1 Echinarachnius parma | reverse complement strand
CCTATCTTATGAAACAATCAGAATCAAAATCGGTTGAAAAATAACGAAGAAGAAGCATTTTGAAAATTGTGGACGGACGGACGGAAGGACGGAAGGACGGACGGACGGACGGACGCCGGACGCAACGCCATGGCATAAGCTCATCGGGCCCTTCGGGCCGGATGAGCTAAAAATGGAAACATCACTTTTTATCATCAGTAATGTATTTAGACCAAATTAAAAAGTGTTTCCAAGATTATAGCAAAAAAAATTGCTGCTTTACATAACCTGATAGACTACCAGCGCAATACTAAACAACTGTCCAAATTATAAAATGTTATATTTATGTATTAGCATTCAGCAGTACATGTACATGTGTAATACAAACATTCTTCATTTTTCTGAACTATAACTTGTACCTTAAAGTCGAATTTGCGGTCGTAACTAGTAAATAGTACATTTGTAGTACTAGTAAAGTCATTTGAGTGACTTTACTGAAGAATGGTTTCATGGTCTTCTCTGACTCGTCCTCTTCCTTCTATCTCTCCTACATCCCCATCATCATCATCATCATCATCATCATCATCATCATCATCAACATCAACATCATCATCATCATCATCATCATCATCATCATCACTATCACTACCACTACCACTATATTTTGTGGAGCTGTTTGCATCAACTTCTATGTCTACATTTAGTAGAATTTCCTCCTCAAGATCGGACATTGAGATGAGATACTTGGTGTTCAAGTGGCATTTACACATGGGCTATTCCACGTCACTCACGTTACATTTGCTCCAAAATCACAACATGTTTCACACTCTGTTCATTTCTTTTTAAAAAGAAGCTGTCACCTCAATTTGTTTTTCATGACACACCACTAGGGCAAACACATATGCAAAGGGTAGTAAATGACTCAACACTTTGTTATTTTTTTAGAGGTTTTAATGAGCGTCACTCACGTTACGCGTTTCGCCCCCTGTAAATTTTCAATGAACTTTGCATGAAACGCAAGCTAAAACTACACTTCAGAGCAAATTATGTTGATGCAACTTGCTATTACATGTTCTTCCCAAGATCATATTAATACTGTTTAAAGTTAGCCTCTATCATGCATTTTTTAAAGAACGGACAGTAAACGAAAAATGGACCGTCACTCATGTTACGTCACTCACGTTACAAAATGAAAATGCCATAGCTAACATGGGTTTTTTTGACATTACATGCAAATGCAATTCTTTTGCAAAGAATTGTGTTAAAAGCCTAAATTAATGATATTTAGAGGCATTCAGAACTTTCTGCTATAATTATTTGGCCAAATATATGTATTTTTGGATAAATAGCAATATTAATGTACACAAGGCTATGAAATTTCTGTCTCAGATATGCACCAAATCGCACAATTTCAAGCCCAAAAGTGCAAAAGCTCCCTACAGTGGGAGGGGGACACCCCTCCCACACCCTCAACCCGCTCGGTTGCTTCGCTCCCTCGCCGATGTCCCCCCCCCCCCCCCCCCACTTTTGAGAAGTTGTTGACGCCCTTGCGGAATACAGACCAATACAAGACCACACATTTCTATAATTCCCTAAAAACTTATGTTCAGCCGACACAAAATCGACATGACACTTGATACCCCAGATTTGTCAGTTTGGTGTTGGTCTGGGTTCGGTTTGGCAGTGTGACTGTCCCTGGTAGGGGAGTTGGTGGTATGTAAATAAGATATCTGCTATTGAAATACCTGTGCATTGTAATACTTGCATTGTGACTTTTCTTATTTTCTCTTGCTCTTATTATAAAGATTTTTCTGGTATATGATACTCATATCATTTTCCTTTAAAACTCATATATTTTTTTATATATTTTTTTTTAATTATTTGCAGAGCCTAATCATGGTGGCGAGATCAAAGATCATTGGCCCGGTATTGGTGACAGTGTTTATAGTGGCATACATGTTTCCAGGAATCGGAGCTCAATCATCATCGCTCGGAACGTTTAAGAACAGTGCCAACCATCCAGTATCCTGTAAACATGATCGTTTCTGCCGAGAACCCAACAACACCAAGGAATGCCTTGACAATGGCTGTGACGGTGAGATATGAAACACTTATAAATGCGTTAGGTGCGCAATTTTGTAACATTAGCCGCTTCCTTGTTGTTTCTTTCAGTTTAATATGTTTAATATGTGCAGCCATCTTGCATACACTGTGTGTTCTGTGCAAAATACAAACTTGTTTGTGGACTGTATTCGTAAGCACTACGCATTTAACTATGTTGTATATCTGAATGGGTCTAACATACTTTGTGTACAGTATGAGTATACACCAAGCAGTATATCATGAATAGCGCCAGCTTTATACTTTCCTATTAGTAGCATGCAGTCGAGAATAAGTGGAGCCGGTATATCTGCTAGCAAAGATCTGCATCCCATGAAAAGGCTGCATGTATTTTGAACACTTCCACTTCTTTGTGAACATCTTCTTTTCAAGTCTTTGACATATTACATGATCAAATGAAGCTGGTCAATGTTGATCAACATCAGCTGTATGTTAACCAACAAACTGTGGTCTAATGTATGAAGACATGTAATTCGCCACAACTTCTGAAGAAATAAATGCGTACAAATTGTGATTGATTTCAACTGAAAACTGTGTTTGCTTTCACAGTAAACACAACTTTGTGTTTAATCAATATCCTAGCACAAAGTTGAGCACAACTTTTTAAAGCATTTTTATACATTAGGGTCCTGGGTCACTTATTTTGCTTTTGCTTCTCATCTTGATTTTCTTTATTATCAGTTGAAAAAGTGGAGCTTGAAGATGCAAGCAGCCCAACATCACACTCTGTGGCTGTGAGGTGGACCCAAGCCCCTGGTCCAGTGAGCCATTACAAGATCACATGCAGCGTCGGCCAGGCAGATCCATCTACCCTGGGGTCAAATGGCCATGGACCCTACTCATCATCCTGCACTGGGCTACAGCCGGGAGAGAAAGTGAATGTTACCGTGGCGGCTGTCGGCGGCAACGACACTGCACCGGCAACCATTGAGCTCGAATCCACTCATTCCGGTGAGTAGTATGTATGTACCATAGATATAAAACTCATGTATCTGTTAAAGCCCCAGTCTAATAGTAGCAAGAAAAACACATACCGTATGTTTTCAGTGAGTTGGGTCGTCCTGCCACCACCATTTCTCCTTGGGGCAGGATTTTTAAAAGGAACCACTATTCAAAGTGGGGATCTTAGAAAACCTGTCAAGGTCACTACGCATTGCACACAAGTGGAATGATTTCACACAAAATTACAAGTAACAAGTCAAGAATCGTTGATTTGCGACACGAGTTGTGAACATAAAGCAAACATCATCCTCACATTCTATTCTGCAAGATATGCAAAGAACAAGGAAAGAAATAAAATGAATCAGTGCATACAAAATAATTTTATCTATGGATGTCAGATTATTACAAGTTGCCTTAAGAATCGCCATAATGGGACTGGAGTTTTATTAAACTAATATGGCAAATACAAGACTGCCCACCACTTATACAGTATTAGTAAATTAGTAATAAGGATAACATAGATAACTGAACTTGCTCTGCAGCTCGGCAACCTTGGGAAATGCTGTTATCATTATTACATGCAAAACAGAATTACTCTCGATACAATCACAACACAAAGAAAGCCATATATACTACGTACATGCTCAATCTTTCAAAGACTAAGACCATTCTCATTCTTGCTTTATCCCACAGTGACCGATACAAAGGCAGAGACGAAGGCAGAGTCGGGGGCAGGGCAAGACATGGATGTGGGTGAAGCAGACAAAGAGCCAGCTCAGATCAGTTCACAGGCCAGGAGATGGAGATGGGCAATCGGAGCCGGGGCTGTATCGGGTGCTCTGGCCATTTTCATGGTACCAATTGTGCTTGCATATTTGTCCCGCTAAAACCATGCATTTGACCCCATTCTGGACTGTCTCAAAAATACTTGTGATTCGAAATTACATGTTAAAGCAAAATCAATCAGTCCTGAACGGGTTAAAAATGCTTTCATGCACAGGTCCGAACTCATGTCTCCCTAGATAGTGAAATTCCATCTTCATTTTAGCAAAGCAAAAAAGCATCGGGCATCTAATTTGCATACTGTAAACGTTGTTATTTTCACGCTATTAATATTTCGCAATGAGTGACACAAAAACACATTCGCAGCTTTTTAATTTCGCGGCCGAGCAAGTGTTGCAAATCGCACATTTATATTCGCGGACGCCGAGTTCAGCACGAAAGCCGCGAAAATTAATGTACCGCGAACATTACGTTTACAGTATTTCAAATATAAGCATGAGGTATATGGGACATTGTATTTCTAGCTCTATAATTTACCATATCTTCAATTTCTAAGATGGATACTAGTACTTATTACTAGCAATAGTTGACCAAATTCTCATTTGTCACAATTAATTTATTATGCTAATTAGAGCGTGTCACAAAAATTGATATTTAGTTTGATATAGTACCGTAAAACTCCGTGTATAAGGCGCACTTTTTTCCGTCGGAAAAAATTTCAAAGTCGGGGGTGCGCCTTATACACAGGTACAGCAAAAAAAAAAAAAAAAAAAAAAAAAAAAAAATTAAAAAAATATTTTTTGGGGGGGACACCCTGTAGTCATGTTCAATGTGTATAACACTGGTCTATAATGCATGTCAAGAGCTTTGTGTGTGGGGAACATTTATCAACATATACCTTTTTCCTACATACAAATGATAGTGGTTAGTAAAACAAAATACAAGTTTTGTAAGCAGTTACACTGCAACTAATTGATTATTCAATGTTTATGAGTAGCAGCATTCATTTAATATTCAATTTTATAACTAGTGGTCATACATTTTTCTCATTAAAAAACAGTTATTAATGAATTTAGGATTTTGCATATTTAATGAGCATTGCTAACTAATGAAAACATGAATATTCATGAGCAGCAGTTTTGTAAAAAAAAAAAAAAAAAAAAAAAAAAAAAAATTTTTTTTTTTTTTTTTTTTTTTTAGAAAGTTGGGGGTGCGCCTTATACACGGGTGCGCCTTATACACGGAGTTTTACGGTAGATTGTTTTTTTTTCATATTCCTAAGTTCTAATTTATGTTACTCTTGATTAGCTAGCTAAGTTGTACGGGGGAAAACAAAATGTTTTAACTTTATAACCTAATTACAAATAGCAAAGAGTTATGTAACAAGGCAATGAACCTCATTTGTCCATTGTGGGTTTAAACTACAAGACATACAATGTTCAAATTTTTGCAGCTCATTATAAGTGGGCTGTTTTCTATTTTTCTATGAATGTCATGTGAAAATCAGCACAATCCCTTTTTCTGACTTATTGGTCATTTTGTTTTACATATTTTCTTTGTGTGTGTGGTGTACATGTTTAGTAAATACTAGGAGGCATACATTGTACTTGCATATTTTTGTATTTCCAGTGTTTTCCATTGCTCTCACTCATGGAAATAGATTGAGGCTGCCCACCGAGGACAATTGACTAGCATGTATTACACATTTGTTGTTTTTGTTAAGTGCATTCAGCAAAAACTGGGCATTATTCTAACTCACAGTTGAAGTAGGAAATACGGCGATTTACTTAGTGCTATTTTTGTAAATGATGATCTAATTATCAAGCACTTATTTTAAGCCTTTGTACTTACTGAATTATGAAGCGTTTGTTTATTTTACTAGTAGGAAAAACCACCAGTTGATAAAACCCACTTTTCCTTTTTGGCGATCTTGTTTTTGTCACACACAGTAAAATGTGCCTGACTGATGTAATACGTAACAGTTCTTTTGTACTAATTTTTTATTTTTCTTATTTTTAGGTGGTTTTTTTTACCGCCATGCTCTGGCAATTATTTGCCAGTGATCTGGATGTTGTGAGTCAACTCCTAATTTATTATTGCTTAGTTTGCTTAGTAAATTTCATGCCACATCACCATTTCAACGTACAACACAAAATGCATCAAATACAAAATTTGAAACAAACATATATTGGTACGTACCTCGAGCATATTTCTGAAGTTACTGCAATGGGAGGAGTAAACATTGGATGCTTGGACAAAGCTTCTCAGTCTGTATTTATAAAGAAAGAAGGTTCAAATAGAACAAAAAACATGCATTATGTTCGTTAAACTTAACCCATTGCTTACGGGAAGCAGGTGTTTTATGTACAAAGTCTATGGGGATATTGGAATCTCGAAGAGAACAGGTTAAGTATTACTATTGTACAAGGTCAGTGTGCTTATAACTTCTTTCCATCATTACATAAACAGGTGGAATTTTCAAATTACATTAGTTGAAGATATATATGTTTTTGTTCTTCCTTTGATTTTCGTAACATTTATATTTTTGTTGGTCAGATTTTGATATTTTCTTAAAATGTTTTCTTTAAATGTTTGCTATATACGAGGGGCATTCAATAAGTTCATAGCCCAACCTTGAAGGAGTCAAGGTGCAACATCGATTAATGTATTCAGGTGTTCTTTCATCCATATAATACTGATGTACAGCCAAGAGCTTTTCGGCATTTTTCCTGAGGGCCTCAAGGGCCTCCTTGAAGATGTCTCTTAAAGACCTCTCAAAAACTTACATATTGGCAGATTTTGTCTCATTATCCTCCTGAAAATCATAATCTTGGGATTGTATCTTCATATGTAAGAAGAGATCTATCGATACCAGGTTTGGGGGATAAGGAGGAATTATCAACAAACCAATCCAGCAGTTATTAGCTTTTCAAAAGTCACCTGGCTCTTGTGAGCAGGCACATTGTCCTCGAGCAGCACATGTCTCTCATCAACTTGCATTGCTTCATTTTCTAACATTTTCCAAGTGACTTTTAATGAACATTGCATCAATAAAAGCCTGTCTAGATCAGAAACAGAATACAACTGACCTGGCTTTGCACCACTGACCATGTGAAGGGTGGAACATTACATACACAACATTAGGTAACCCAACTTCCTGCTCCTTCATGGTTGGGCTATGAACTTATTGAACGCCCCTCGTAAATGCTCAAATTAATGTATGGTGCCTTCTTCATTCTATTTCTAATCCAAATGAACAGCTGCAAAGTTCAAAATCCACCAAAATCATTTTATAATTTTAATTTTGCGTGATCAACATTAAGGCTGTAGTGAAACGGTTACAGGACGGTTAACCGACCAGCATCAGCAAAAACGTTTTCATTTTCACGGTTTCGGTTAGCCGGGAAAAAAAATAAAAAAATTAAAAATAAATAAATAATCGATTTTGTATTATTTTTGTTTTTATTATTATTTTTTTTAATTTATTTATTTTTTTGAAATTTCTATCCCCATTCTAAAGATTCGGTCAGAAAATGGCACGTTGAACCCTGCCAATCTATTGCTAAAGTAAAGGTATTTTACATGTATCACAAATAAACAAATGGTAAGAGGATTAATGAATAGATTAGACCTGGTGGAGCCAAATTTAGAAGAATCATTGTGATGAGATATCCGAAGGCTTTCATCTTGACAGCGGTTTGTAGACTAACATGGAACTGCCCTGCTGATTCCAATTGAAAAAACAGACAGATATCAGATGGTATATCCGAAAAAAAAAAAAAAATAAATAAATAAAAAATAAAAAAATAAAAATAAAAATCGATATTTTATTTTTTTATTTATTTTTTTTTCGGTTACCCGTTCGGTTAACCGGTTTTTGTCGTCGGTTAACCGGTTCTCCAATATCCGACTTACTACAGCCTTAATCAACATACATGTGTAAATAAAATGTTATTCAAATACATGATATATTTGTGAGTGGAGATATATTTTGAAGATTGAAAGTCTTCGTTTTATATATCTTACGATCTTCTTAAGCCCATGAGCGCTTGGAAGGAATGCTCCCCAGGGAGTGGAGATGGTGCACACAATGTGTGCTGGTTTGTATTGTATCCTATGACCGGGGTAATAATATTGTAAAGTGCTATGAAACTTATGTATTTAGCGCTATATAAGTAACTATATTATTATTATTATTATTATCATATCAATTGTTAACATTAACATTTGAAATTATTAATTTATATTTCTTTTATGAACAAATTGTTTGAATGGTTCATATTGTAAATCTTGCTTTCATTTCTCTTCTTCTATGTGTGTGTTATTTTTTTTTATTTGTATGCTGTTAATGTAAATATTTGTAATGCATTTATTTTGGTTTAATGTTTTTATTGTATGAATCTTTGAAATCATGTATTTTCATTTGAATTTGAATCGGAATATTGCTCAAATGAATACTCAATACATACAATGTATCTGTACTGGGCAACTCCACGAAAAAGTGGACATGAACTAAAAAAAACAATTGGCTCTATTTCAAATCCTATTGATTTTTTCTGGATTATTTTTCCATACAACATGATCCTACGATTATATCTTTCAGTTCACATGATTTTTTTAATTCTCTGGCGTCTCCTTATAGGAGAAACGGAAACCATACATGAAACTCCACACATAGGACTACCCTGTGCAAATTTTAGGAAAATCCTTATAATATTTTCCAAATTTTCTGGTATTTTTATTATTTAAAGGGACTTAGTAACATTGTCCAAATCCTCAAAATAAAATTGTAATTCTAGCGGTTCCTTTATACCTTGTTGTATTCGTATTAACAATAAAATCATGGGACAGCTTTCGGTTTTTCGAATTTCCCTTTCATTACAAAGATTTATGATTGAAGTATTTAGATAAGAAAATCTCCGGGCGAGATTTTCATCCCTGTACAAAGTGAATGCAGTGAGTTGGTGAATATCACCCAATATCACTTTGCATTTTCGCTCATTACTTGGCCATACATTGTCCATTTGACCTGAAATTTTCACACAATACCCTGAGGACATATGAGATAACAACAGTATACATTGCATCAACCATTCATCAGTTTTTGCACATCTCAACAAAGTTACTAGATCCCTTTAAGGCACCAAATTTGATGACTGATATTAATCAAAGTACCTTTTCAGATTAAAATTTCTGTCTTTTGAGTGCTCTAAAGTATATTTTTTAATTAATCAAATCCTCCGGACAAACTGTAATGTCCGTGACGCTGAAAATGTAATGTCTGCGACGCAACGTTTTGTTGTCTAGATCACATACACCTGGCCCGTTTTGCAAAATCCAACTTGGATTCAATTCATCATTGCCTTGTCTATAATTGAATACCTAAATCACCTTTGTGAGGTCTCACAACTCACAGATTTTTGCAAAGATGTATATGGATGCAAAAAGTCATGTCCAAAAAATGTAATGTCCGTGACGGCACATTTTGCAGAATTACTCAGTAACGAATTGGATAAATATTCTGAAACTTTTTTTCCATACTTTTATAAAACCAGGCTATTGCTTTGTAATCAAACTAAAAGTTAAACATTAGGTAGAGGTATGAATTAGTAGTGGCATTGGAAAGTCATGAAAATTCTCTGATTTGTAATGTCCGTGACGCTGGAGTTGCCCACTACATTTATGAAGTAAACACAAAATTGTAATATGAGTGCTCTTTAAAACTAAGTCGTAATATTACTTTGTTACATGAAGTTTAATAACCAAACACATATTGCACCTGTTTTATTGTGACTGAAGTGTCTAGTCTTTATTGTAGAATAAGACAATGGAACACATTATGCAAGTTATTTATATGCCTAGATTTGTAAATCTTTAAATTTACTTTCATTTAGGTCATGAATGTAATATTGTAACACATGATCAAATAAAAGCATTGATTACCGATGACATCAAATCTAATTTTGATTATTATAACAATGCTGACAAAGATGACAAATGTAGTGGTGGTGGGGGTGTCCGTCACCACAAAATGTTGAGGCCATGGCCAAGACCTTTGGTTTAGTTACAAGCAGGGGTGGGGGCGTCTTACAGCCCCCCCCCCCCCCCCTCATCCCCTCAGCTACAGTATGTCTGTGCTTATCTTTTTTCATGGACAAGTTAGGAATCATATTAGTGCACAAATTGAAGAATTTAACAATTGTCGATTAAATCTAAAACATAATGTGAGATTTTATTCCCAGTTCCCACTTGTCACTAGAAAGTACAAACATAAACGTTGATCTTTTTATTATAGGGTCAATCCACGTCAAATCAACCAATTTTCAGACATTTTGTCACCCGACCCCCTTCGATTTTGCTAAAATTCGCACCAATTGTTCCCCCAAGTGTCTGACGGAAAACCCCTAAATTTTTTGCCCCGAAGTCATTCGGTTGCTAAGTTACGGCCGCGCCTAGCAACCAATGCGCGGTCAAACCGTTTCTTCTTTAAAATTTTGGCCATTTTTGATTATCTGCTGTAGCTAAAATTGAAAAGCCAGAGCTCTCATTGTCTGGAAATTGGAAGAACTTTGTCATCTCTACAAGATGTATTCATTATGTTGCGGGTCGAGTTTTCGTTTTCGCGTACAAGGTCACCGAAAATGGCTTTAAGTGAAAAATTAAAGTTTTTTTAAGCATGTTTGGATGCCCGTAGCTTAAAAATTAATAGATATTTTGCTCTAATCTTTTAGAGTATTAAAGACCTTCACTTCCTTTACAGATAAAAAAAAAATGAGCGTGATTGTTCAAGTCGTTTTCGAGTAAAGCGCCCTCAAAGTTTGGATTTTTCAAAAATGCACCAAGTTCAAGGTCAAAGGTCACCCTTAGTCCAATCCGGGATCTTCACCAATTTTTGTGTACTGACAGATATTTACCTATATTTTCAGGGGTTACCAAAGAAATTATGCTACCGGAACGTTTAATGGCTTAATTACGCTAACGAAAATGGTCGTAAACAACCCGAAATACTCAAAATTGCCATATAATTGGCTTTAGGGCATATTTTGTATCTCTCTCACACGCAATACAAAAGTTTATAAATACTGTTCTTCAGGGAATTGGCAGACATTCACCTATATTTTCATGGGTTAGCAAAAAAAAATTGCTACCGGAACGTTTAACGGCTTATTTACACTGACGAAAATGGTCGTAAACACACTGAAACGTGTTAAATAGCCATATAATTGGCTTTAGGACATATTTTGAATCTCTCTCACACGCAATATAAAAGTTTATAAATACTGTTCTTCAGGGAATTGGCAGACATTCAGCTATATTTTCATGGGTTAGCAAAAAAAAATTGCTACCGGAACGTTTAACGGCTTATTTACACTGACGAAAATGGTCGTAAACACACAGTAACGTGTTAAATAGCCATAAAATTGGCTTTAGGGCATATTTTGAACCCTTCTCACACGCAGTACAAAAGATTATAAATACTGTTCTTCAGGGAATTGGCAGACATTCACCTATATTTTCAGGGGTTAGCAACAAAAAATTGCTACCGGAACATTCAACGGCTTATTCACACTGACGAAAATGGTCGTAAACACACTGAAACGTGTTAAATAGCCATATTACGGGCTTTAGGGCATATTTTGAATCTTTCTCACACGTAATACAAAAGTTTATAAATACTGTTCTTCAGGGAATTGGCAGACATTCACCTATATTTTCATGGGTTAGCAAAAAAAAAATTGCTACCGGAACGTTTAACGGCTTATTTACACTGACGAAAATGGTCGTAAACACTGAAACGTGTTAAATAGCCATATTACGGGTTTTAGGGCATATTTTGAATTTTCTCACACGCAATACAAAAGTTTATGAATACTGTTCTTCAGGGAATTGGCAGACATTCACCTATATTTCATGGGTTAGCAAAACCAAAATTGCTACCGGAACGTTTAACGGCTTATTTACACTGACGAAAATGGTCGTAAACACACTGAAACGTGTTAAATAGCCATATTACAGGCTTTAGGGCATACAGTTTGAATCTCTCTCACACGCAAGATAAAACGTTATAAATACTGTTCTTCAGGGAATTGGCAGACATTCACCTATATTTTCATGGGTTAGCAAAACAAAATTGCTACCGGAACCATTAACGGCTTATTTACACTGACGAAAAAAGTCGTAAACACACAGTACTATTTACGACCATTTTCGTCAGTGTAAATAAGCCGTTAAACGTTCCGGTAGCAATTTTTTTTGCTAACCCATGAAAATATAGGTGAATGTCTGCCAATTCCCTGAAGAACAGTATTTATAACGTTTTCTATTGCGTGTGAGAGAGATTCAAACTATGCCCTAAAGCCTGTAATATGGCGATTTAACATGTTACAGTGTGTTTACGACCATTTTCGTCAGTGTAAATAAGTCGTTAAACGTTCCGGTAGCAATTTTTTTTTGCTAACCCATGAAAATATAGGTGAATGTCTGCCAATTCCCTGAAGAACAGTATTTATAAACTTTTGTATTGCGTGTGAGAAAGATTCAAAATATGCCCTAAAAGCCCGTAATATGGCTATTTAACACGTTTTAGTGTGTTTACGACCATTTTCGTCAGTGTAAATAAGCCGTTAAACGTTCCGGTAGCAATTTTTTTTTGCTACCCATGAAAATATAGGTGAATGTCTGCCAATTCCTGAAGAACAGTATTTATAAACTTTTGTATTGCGTGTGAGAAAGATTCAAAATATGCCTAAAGCCCGTAATATGGCTATTTAACACGTTTCAGTGTGTTTACGACCATTTTCGTCAGTGTAAATAAGCCGTTTAAACGTTCCGGTAGCAATTTTTTTTTGCTAACCCATGAAAATATAGGTGAATGTTTGCCAATTCCCTGAAGAACAATATTTATAAACTTTTATATTGCGTGTGAGAGAGATTCAAAATATGCCCTAAAGCCAATTATATGGCAATTTTGAGTATTTCGGGTTGTTTAAGACCATTTTCGTTAGCGTAATTAAGCCATTAAACGTTCCGGTAGCAAAATTTCTTTGGTAACCCCTGAAAATATAGTTTAATATCTGTCAGTACACACAAATTGGTGAAGATTCCGGATTGGACTAAGGGTGACCTTTGACCTTGAACTTGGTGCATTTTTGAAAAATCCAAACTTTGAGGGCGCATTACTCGAAAACGACTTGAACAATCACGCTCATTTTTTTTTTAATCTGTAAAGGGAGTGAAGGTCTTTAAGACTCTAAAAGATTCAAGCAAAATATCTATTAATTTTTAAGCTATGGGCATCCAAACATGCTTAAAAAAACTTTAATTTTTCGCTTAAAGCCATTTTCGGTGACCTCGTACGCGAAAACGAAAACTCGACCCGCACGATAATGAATACATCTTGTAGAGATGACAAAGTTCTTCCAATTTCCAGACAATGAGAGCTCTGGCTTTTCAATTTTAGCTACAGCAGATAATCAAAAATGGCCAAAATTTTAAAGAAGAAACGGTTTGACCGCGCATTGGTTGCTAGGCGCGGCCGTAACTTAGCAACCGAATGACTTCGGGGCAAAAAATTTAGGGGTTTTCCGTCAGACACTTGGGGGAACAATTGGTGCGAATTTTAGCAAAATCGAAGGGGGTCGGGTGACACCCACCGGTTGATTTGACGTGGATTGACCCTATAGTTAATGAAATAAACCCTTGAGCGCCAGGTATTAATTATTTAGCCTTTTGACAAGGCCTCTCGTCTGAACTGAGCTAGATTCAGGTACGCTCGATCACCGGGTCTCCCCTGCCGCGCAGCCGTTACTGCAGCTATTCAGACGCGAGGCATTGTAAAAAGGCTCTTATTTAAAGGGGTAGTACAGTTTTGGTAAGGCTGAGCTTTGGTAACCAAAACCAGCACAATAACATTACAAACTAATAGTTATTACTCCACTATGCTTGAAAGGTATAGAAATTACAAACGACTACCTAGTAATTAAAAAGCCTGTTATCATTCAAAAAGAGCCATAAAACAAAAGAGGGCGCTCTCTAAAAGAGCATTGGTTTCAAGCATTTTTCATACAAAATTATGCATGTGATGTTTTGTTAAAATAATGATTAGATAGAGAGATCATCAACTATTTTTAAAAAAACTTTTGACAATTTTTGAAAAAGTGTCAGCATTTTTAAATTTTAAAAGAAATTAGTGAATAAACCTGGGCCCCAGATTTATTCCGATCGGATATATTTATTTATATTTCAGCCGTTTCTGAACCGATTTTGATCTAATAAGTTTATTCTGCCATTAAAACTGTAAAGTGTAATATGCTCTTTAAAATTTTACACTCAGTTTTTCATTACCTCTCAACAAATTATTTTGTGCAGCGCCCTCTATACCAAAACTGAATTACCCCTTTAATTCCCCAGTGCCAGATTATATTTCAATGAATTTCAATGAAAAGAAGATATCCAGCCCCCTCGAATTTCCACTCAATAGAAAATGCAGGAAATGCAGCTTGCCGAAGCGACATGTATTGTGCATACAAATTATAATGGCATGACCTGAGAATGATGCGAACGGCTCTTTCTTTCTATGAGTATTGTAATTGGGTGGCGGGCGCAAACAATAGATCTGCAAATAGACTCAAAGAGCAGTGACGACACCACTGACACCACCTGCCAACAGCAAGAGAATTCACTGCACAGCTAAAAGTAAAACCATGCACCACCTACGTAGTATTAGCACCACCATGCACCATCATCAGGCATCACATTGCAGGCACCACCTAGTTCAGGGGAATACTAGGATTTATCAACTTTTGGACATTATGTTCAATGAATGATAATGTCAAAAAGTTAATTAAAATGTGTCTCAATTCCTAGTGTTCCCTTGAAGTTGAACTATAGGCACCACCGCATGCACCACTACCTACCAACCTACCGGCAGTATACACCTGCCACCACAATCCATACCTAGTAGTACTAGTAGTAGTAATGTAAAACTGTAATCATGGTATTGTAATTCCAATTATAACCACCAAATAACACTAGTTGCATGCGCTGAACTGCAACTTATAATCGTCCAACAGGACCATTTACACATGTTATGTAGATGTCAGCTATAAATATAATGACAAGTATGCATATTTGAAGAGGGGTGTGCATATTACACCATTGACATTTTGAAATATTATTTGTCCAAAACAAGAAAAAAAAAACATATTTTGGCTGAAATATATGTCTGACCATAAAAATGATAAATATTCCGGTAACCTTTACCAATTAATATTCCAAACTATATAATCTATCTTCCCATTGATAAACATTGTCTGCCTTTTACCTCCTACATTTTTGTGCCACTATTAAAGCTTTTCAGTAAAATAATGTGTAGAGAATAATTAACTGCGTTGTACACAATCATTATTTACATTGCATGGTTATCACTGGCATTTTTACCGCTGGCATTTTTGTCTCTGGCATTTTTACCTCTGGCATTATTTCCTCTGGCATTTTTACCGGACACCGGAAAATTGACTCCATTGTCGCAACTCGCATAGCATATTCGACTCGGTGAAAATGTAATCGCGAGTTGAACGAATATTGAGTGAACTGTACAATGATAGCTAGAATAAAATGCATGATTACCGTATATCTATATGTTTTGCGTTTTTGTCTACTTTCGCAAAATACTCATTTCATTTTAATTGTGATAAAGTTAACTTACCATCGATGTTCCCTCAATGAGATCAAAATAATCAGTATTTGTTTCGGAGGTTGTTCGACTTCGTTCCAGATCCACGTACTGCATGCAGGGCTAGCTATTAGCGCTGCACGTTAACTATATATCTGATTATGGTAAATTACAATGTTACGTCGCGCGATATATACGCGCGACGTAACATTGTAATTATCATAATCAGATATAGGGGTCTGATAATGATATAATATACAGGGTGGCCCAAAAAAAAACGGAACGAGGCACTTCCCAAAATATAATACCACAATGTTTATGTTCATCGGATAGGGTGTCATTTCCAATGAAAAACGATACCAAGAACAGTAATTTTGGTCAGGTCGTTTTTGTTTAAGGACGCAGTGAGTGAGACCATGTCAGGTGCCGATTTATGTCGATTTCGACCTAGTCAATGCCAGTTTAACCGCACTCCTTGCCCGTAATACCATTCAGCGACCAGGCCCATTCTCTCGGCACATGGCTGAGTGCACACTAACAATAGTGCGCGATGCTCAACGATATGAACGGCGGTTCGTGCAATTCATCAAGCGCTGGCTCAATACAAATTGACAAAAAAGAGAACCTGACATGTAGTGGGGGCTCTTAGGTCATGGGGTGTGCACTTCCGGAAAAAAGTGTGAATTTTGGTACACAGATAGTTTAGACCTTCCTCTTCAAGAAATTTGATGGAAGCAATTTTGCACGGCCCATTCTTGGCCGCCATCTTGAATTTCAAAATGGCCGCCATCTGGCACCTGTTTTCATCAATATCTCAGCAACTCAAACAGCTAGAGAGTTATTTTCAGTGGCTTTACCAACATAATGGGGGCCAACGAATCACCTGAATCGAATATCAAGACTTCAAATGGCAGCCATCTTGAATTTCAAAATGGCCGCCATCTGGCACCTGTTTTCATAAATATCTCAGCAACTAAAACAGCTAGAGAGTTATTTTCAGTGGCTATACCCACATAATGGGGGCCAACGAATCACCTGAATAAAATATCAAGACTTCAAATGGCAGCCATCTTGAATTTCAAAATGGCCGCCATCTGGCACCTGTTTTCATCAATATGTCAGCAAGTAAAACAGCTATAATTATGATACAAATGATGAATACTTATTATTAATCATAACATTTTCGGTCTTTCAAATTCCGAATAAGTGCATACACATAAGCTTTCGTGAATAGACACCCGAGTACATTAATTACGGGCACTACCCAGCAAACACAAAACGTTTACTAAACGTTTTTATTAGGTCACGTAGGTCTTCGTCTTTAATCAAAGTTTACAAAAACCTTTACAAAACGTTTGTATTAGGTCACGTAGATCTTCGTCTTTAATCAACGTTTAAAAAACATTCTTAAAACGTCTCCAGCATCCGACAGGTTTTTCTGCTGGTCCTTGCACTTGAAAGCAATTACATGAAAGGTTTTGTATTGTTTTTTGGTAACGTGCAACGTTTTAAAAAGGTCCATTTGGCACGTTCTAAAAACGTTTTCAATCTTTCACAAATACACGTTTTAAAACGTTTTCACATAACGTCCAAATACCAACTTTGAACCTGTTTAGAACGTTCAGAAAACGTTCAATTGTTAGTTGGGTAGCATTCACGAATGTGCAGCCAAATAATCGTTTGATGAAATTATAATTTATAATGAAAATATAAATAAGATTTTAATAATGTTTCGATTTATATAGCGTTTAATACAGTTATTATTACCCCGGTCATCGGGGGGTTATTGGACACACTCACAATCAATCCACACTTGCACTTTCTGATCTCTTGGGAGCAAGGCATGCTGGTCAATAGGGCGCAGTCCACGATATACAATAGACCGCTTCTGTAATGTATGCAAATATTATGCGTGTAATATTAAGTAAAATTACATACACGTTCCACTCCTACAGGTAAATGGTAAAACGCAGCAATATTGGATTAATTGTCTTGCTTAATTAAGGACAAACGAGAACGCGAACATTTTGCCACACCACGTCTACAAATGTTCACGGTTCAAGTTATGTTATTATATTATGAACACCACTACACCAGAATGGTTTTAGAGCAGGCTGATGAGTGCGAAGTTTATAGCATTGATGATTTAATTCATCAACTATGTACGAATCAGTGACAAAAATGCTGGAAGTGTTTGTTACAAACAGAATCTTCTTAGATTTCGCAAAGGACTACAACACTTTTCCCTATAGTGCATGTTCATATAAATTCGCATAGACTTTGTACACATCCCACTCGATGCCCCTGGTCATGGGGTATTTATCCGATATCACACTAACTTATGATGTTTTTTCTTCTTGATTACCGATTACATTATGGAGTTTCAAAATGATCTGTAGTGGTACCAGCGTTTTTCCTCATTTGTATAAACGATTTCCAAACCTACGTTATTATTTCCATTTGGGATTGTTTGCAGATGATTTTAGCCGGTTTCTCACTTTTTAGAGAGTATTTACACATAGATTTAAATGTAATGAGGTCAAATATTGACGCATTTCATATAGGTGTAAAGAAAATATATTATACCAAATTCATGCGTTTTAGAAATCGTTACCGACAAAACAGTTTTTGGTATCAAGGATTCGTATTAAAGGATAGTTGAGTTAGTTTTGGTATATAGAGGCCGTTACACAATATTTGTGTGAGATAATCAAACACGGAGTGTCGAGTTTGAAAGAGCATGCAATTGTAATGACAGAATAAACTTAATTTGATCAAAATTGTTTCAGAAAAGCCTAAGATATCCATAAACCTAACATTTTAATAATTGTAGGGAATAGACAATATAACTTTGAATGGGCCGCTAAACAATTTCAAAATTGCTTCTTCTTTTTAAAAAGGTTGTGTTATTAATTTCGAGCATGGTGGAGTAAGTTATAACTGTCTGTAATGTAATGATGCATGGTTTAGTTACTAAAGCTCACCAAAGCTGAACTCGCTTTATCAAGACTCAACTATCCTTTTAATGAAAACACAAGTGGATTGCACTTCATTTGTAGTAATATAGATACAAATATTACGAAAAAAAAATTGAACCACTGCCATATATTTCACGGGGGAAATTGATTAACAAAATGCAAGATAGCTAAATCAAGACAGATATAGGGAAACAGTCCATTTCATACATTGGGCAGTAATTTTTAGATGAATCTCCATGCGACTTAAAATGTACAATGTCACGATATGGATGTCTTAAATTGTACAATAATTCAAATATATTTTAATTATGTTCTACCAACAATGTATGAAAACGTTTTTGAAACATTTTGGATTGTTGTAATATTATCGATAATACAATGTGCAGTATATACTTGTATTGCTTATATAGGTGTTTAAGGGCTAGTTTTGACTTATATACTATGCAAGTCTATCCTGTTTAATAAATGACGGGAAATTGTGAAATATTGTACATTATATGATTTTGTAAAAATTTGTATATTGCTATCGGGGTTCATGATCGATTATAAACGATCATAATAGTGAACAAAAAAATTCCTATTTTTGCTATTATTTGTATTGAAAACAGTGTTATCATATCCTTGTTTTCTATATAATTTGTTGTAACATTATCGATAATATAATGTGCAGTATATACTTGTATTGCTTATATAGTTGCTCAAGGGCTAGTTTTGACTAATATACTATGCAATGTCTATCCTTTTTAATAAATGACGGGAAATTATGAAATATTGTACATTATATTATGATGTTGTTGAATTGGTAAATTAATACAATTAAATTAAATTTACGAAATTAACAAAATATTGGGGGTGCAAAGCCCCTTTGCACAGCCCCCTCTTTATTCACTTTGATACACCTATTAATTAGTGATTTATGATCGGTAAAGGTTCGTTCCGCAATCGATCCGAATGCGTCGTAAGTGGGCCAACAATAGGTGATTTCAAGTATGGTCTTTAAGGCCGGTGTAAGTGTTATTACACACAAACGCCGGTTTGATAAACACTAACACCAACCCTAAACACCATACTTGAAATCACCCATTGGGCCAATGCAGAATCGCTATCGGGGTTCATGATCGATTATAAACGATCATAATAGTGCACAGAAAAAATTGCTATTTTTGCTATTATTTGTATTAAAAACAGTGTTAACTTGTCCTTGTTTTTCTATATAATTTATAAAACTATAAATGACACCCGAATATAGTGTTATGAATGATGATTCAAAGGCTGATTATTTTAGAATCTACTCTCAATCTACTCTCGGCAGTTACTAACTATTAACAAATGTACATAGTATGTATAGGATATATATACTAAGCCGATGGCAGAGTAAATTGTTAGGACGATAGGATAGGATAGGATCGGATAGGATGATAGGAATAGGATTAGGTGTAGGATAAGTATGAAATGTTTGCGTGACGGTATGGTAGACTTTGTAACACCATGCAACTTATCAATCATTTTTGTTTGTAATGGTTGGCTCAAGGTTGGCTCAAGGTTGGCTCATGGTTGGCTCATGGTTGGCTCATGGTTGGCTCATGGTTGGCTCATGGTTGGCCCGAAGTCGTATTAACGTTGGGGTTTAGTCGGCTCAATGTTGGCTTGACGTCAGAAATAGCCAAATAAAAGGTTGGGCAAACGTTGGCGCAACATCGTAGCAAGACGTTGGCTTATGGGGGTTGGGCCAACGAGGGCCCAGCGGCAAGAATGACGTGGGCCAAACGTCACGTTTTAACGTTGGCCCGACATTGACTTATATAGTCGTATTAACGTTGGGGTTTAGTCGGCTCAATGTTGGCTTGACGTCAGAAATAGCAAAATAAATGGTTGGGCAAACGTTGGCTCAACATTGGCAATTGACGTTGGCGTATGGGGGTTGGGCCAACGAGGGCCCAGCGGCAAGAATGACGTGGGCTAGACGTCACGTTTTGACGTTGGCCCAACATGACCGCCTACATTGGGCCAACGATGGGCCAACGTAGCATTGTTATCTGGGTAGAGAGATATTTTTAGTTGCTTTACCCACATAATGGGGGCAAACGAATCTCCTGAATCACATATTAGGACTTCAAATGGCAGCCATCTTGAATTTCAAGAAGCCACCATGGGAAGCCTACATTAAATTCCACCTCAGAAACTAAAGCAATTACGGAGTTCATTTCAACTTGTAGCGCCTCATTATTTGGAGTTATACACATCCGTAGCTCGGTTTACAAGCTCCACCAAAAACCAAGGAAAAACATTATCTCTTTTATGTTTCCGCATTTCCTCTCCATGCGTTTCATCATACCGCATCCGCAATAACATCCCTTTTTGTTATGGAACTTCTCCGGAAACTCTTCCCCTACTCCGACAAGATTGGGAAAACAAACATTTCGCGCCTCGCGATGTCGTTGCCCTATGACCGTGGGTAAACCGACCATTCACAGGACTGTTACTGTGAATATATTAAAACTCATGATTTCACTGTCCAATCAGAGACAAGGATTACCACGTGAATTTACTACGATTTGGGGACATCTCTTCATCCCCCAACTCATCTCATCTCTCGATCATTCTTGTCACAACCACCGAACCATTCGGATTATACAAACTCACTCTCCAGCAAAACAGCAACTTTCTCACTTCATCCTGAGACATTCTGGAACTATATATATATTTAATACCTACACGATACCTTTGTGAAAGGAAGTTAATCGTGTAGCTTAGTTAGTTTGTTCTACCCTTTTCTTGTGAACATATTGTATATATATATTTTACTTTTGCTGGAACGCAGAACTCTTTTCTATTGCGGACAAGCACATATAACTTTTGGTATATATTTCAACATAATTATATACACCTCTTCGCTCACGCGGATATAACAACTCTTGTACAAACAGTGTACATACAAACACCTGGTGACATACCTTGAACATTATCGTCTCGTGCACTATCTTGGGACACGGATGAAATATTATAAGTGCCTGCCAGAGGACCTACCAGCGCCGATCCCAGGATCAAGCCAGTACCGTGATCTTTTACTTGTAAGTAGAAATCAACTTTGTATGTTTATGACTTATTAACATATACCAACAACCATTTCTACATTGGTGACCCCAGACATTCTAATATCGCGTTTGCTTTTCAACCCACGGTGCTATAATCAACGGATCGTTCTACTATACTTCATTCCGATCGCGTGATTAATTTTTGATTTTGGTTCGCTTTGTTAAACTTTTGTTGTGATCATCATGAGTACGGATTAGGAAACACAGTCTACCCCCACCGACGAAGTCAAACTTGATGACGACGTCGCGCGTAAAGATTCTCCTTCAGTGTCGGCTGTCAACATAAAGCTGCCACCATTTTGGCCCCACGACCCAACGTTGTGGTTTGCACAGATTGAGGCGACGTTTGACACCATGAACATTCGTTCGCAAGCCAGGAAATTCGCGTATGTGGTGTCTTCGCTACAACCGGAGTACGCGCAGGAGATCCGTGACATATTGATCTCTCCTCCTGCCCAAGACAGATACGACGCGCTGAAAAGTGAGCTAATCAAGCGCACGTCGTCATCTGAACAAAAACGACTGCAACAGCTCCTGACATCGGAGGAGCTCGGTGATCGAAAGTCGTCACAGCTCCTGCGTCGCATGCAGCAGCTGATGGGATCCAGCACCTTGCAGGAAAATCTCCTGAAACAATTGTTCCTGCAGCGGCTGCCTCAAAACGCCCAGCTCATCCTCGCCTCAACGCGCGACGCGATGGACATCGCCCAGCTCGCCGACCTCGCGGACAAAATAATGGAGACTAGCTCGCACGCCGTCAGCACCCTCGCCGCGTTCTCTTCGGCTCCAGCGACCGCTCCGCCCGCTCCGCCCGGGGATATCCAACGACTACAAGCGCAGATTTCGCACCTCACGACCCAGGTTCAGGCCCTGTCCTCGCGACTCATGGACCGTGGTCGTAGCGGAGATCGTCACTACAACGACAGGCGGCAGCGCTCCGATTCGCGCGGCGCTCCAAGTCGACGATCGCCCTCCCAGCAGCAAGGCGAGTGCTGGTATCATCGCCGTTACGGTGCCAATGCACACAAATGCGAGTCCCCGTGCTCGTACACCGCACCGCCGTCCGCCGACAACAACGCCGCCCAGGGAAACGGACAAGCCAGCAGCTAATCGCGACAAGCTCCGCTGGTCCATCTACTCCTAGTCGCCTATTTTATGTTATGGACAGGATCTCGGGACTTCGATTCCTCGTCGACACCGGCGCGGAAGTCAGCGTCATTCCCCCATCCCCAACAGATAGGCGTTCCCCATCGTCCCAGTTCAAGCTGCAAGCAGTTAATCAGTCACAGATATCGACCTATGGTGAGCGATCGATCACGCTTGACCTCGGCCTTCGCCGCACATGCCGATGGATTTTCATAATCGCAGACATCGCCACGCCCATCATTGGCGCTGATTTTCTTACCAATTTCGGTCTTCTTGTGGACGTCAAACACCGCAAGCTAATTGACACCACGACCAACCTCGCTGTCACTGGCGTCATCGCACGATCTTCTTCGCCACCCACGAGTCTGAGAATGATGCAGTCGACTGGATCACGGTTCGACGACTTGATTCGTAATCACCCGGGTATTACACAGCCCGTGTACTCCGAATCAAGCGTCAAGCATTCAGTCACCCATCACATCGAGACTCGTGGACCACCAGCTGCTGCACGACCACGTCGACTAGCTCCCGATCGTTTTTCTATCGCGAAATCGGAATTCAACCACATGTTGGAGCTCGGCATCGTCCGCCCGTCAAAGAGCAACTGGTCGTCGCCACTTCACATGGTGCCAAAGAAAACCCCAGGGGACTGGCGACCGTGTGGTGATTACCGCTCGCTCAACAAGGCAACAATCCCGGATCGCTACCCTGTTCCCCATCTCCAGGATTTCGCGGCTGGTTTGGAGGGTAAAACGATATTTTCAAAGATCGACCTCATCAAGGCGTACCATCAGATACCAGTTCACCCCGCCGACGTCCACAAAACGGCCATCACCACACCCTTTTGATTGTTTGAATACGTCCGCATGCCATTTGGGTTACGTAACGCGGCGCAAACCTTCCAAAGGTTTATGGACGAAGTCCTCCGCGGACTGCCATTCGCCTACGCATACGTCGATGATGTCCTCGTCGCCAGCGATTCACCTGATGAACACGAAGAACATCTTCGCACCTTGTTCGCACGGTTCGCTGAGTACGGGGTCATTATCAACCCGGCCAAATGCGAACTCGGCGTCGCGTCGCTCCATTTCCTCGGCCACGCCGTCGACCACGCCGGCATCGCTCCTCTCCCCGACAAGGTCAAAGCCATCATTGACCTACCCCCGCCGACTTCGCTACGAAAGTTGCGGGAATTCTTGGGACTCGTGAATTTCTACCGCAGATTCATCCCGCGCTGTGCTGATGCTATGCAGCCTTTAACCGACATGTTAAAGAACGCGAAGAAAAAGAATCAGCCCATCACGCTCGCGGATACCGCCCTGCAAGCATTCGACACAGTAAAGCACGCATTATCCGACGCGACCATGCTCGTCCACCCCAAGAACGATGCACCCCTGTGCCTCCTCACTGATGCTTCGGACACAGGTGTGGGTGGGGTGTTGCAGCAATGTGTGAACGAGGTATGGCAGCCACTCGCGTTCTTTTCCAAGCGATTACAGCCAGCAGAGACCCGCTACAGCACGTTTGGCAGAGAGCTGCTGGCCGTGTATCTCTGCATCAAACACTTTCGCCATCTCCTCGAAGGACGTTCATTTTGCGTCTACACCGATCACAAGCCGCTCACCCACGCGCTCAATGCCCAGCCGGACAAATATTCGCCACGCGAAGTCAGGCATTTGGACCTGATCTCCCAGTTCACATCGGACTTACGGCATATCTCGGGCAAAGACAACCTTGCCGCCGACGCCCTCTCGCGCGCGCACATCAATGGCCTCGAGTCACATGACACGGTAATCGACTTCGCCGCCATCGCCATCGCCCAGGAGGACGATGACGAAATCGCGCACCTCAACGACACCTCGCTTCAGCTCGTTCCCGTGCCTATTCCCTCATCGGATCGCACGATATTAAGCGACATGTCCACCGGCACTCCTCGCCCATACATACCTGCCTCATTCCGCAGGTCAGTATTTCATTCCCTGCACAATCTGTCTCATCCAGGAGTTCGTGCCACGCAAAAACTCATCACAGACAGGTTTGTGTGGACTGGGATCAACCGGGACGTTCGTTTGTGGGCTAAGACGTGCATTCAGTGCCAGCAATGTAAGGTACATCGCCACAACAAAGCACCGCTCGGCACGTTTTCGTCGCCCGACGCCCGGTTCGACCACGTACACATCGACATCGTCGGTCCGCTCCCGCCTTCGGACGGTTTCTCATATCTCCTGACATGTGTGGATCGATACACTCGATGGCCGGAGGCATTCCCCATGAACGACATAACAGCGGAGACAGTGGCTCGTGTGTTCGTCACAAATTGGGTTGCTCGATTTGGCACCCCGTCTACTATCACCACTGATAGAGGTCGCCAATTCGAGTCCCATCTCTTCCGTCACCTCGCAACACTGCTGGGAACTAATCGCCTGCGTACTACGGCCTACCACCCTGCTGCTAACGGCCTGGTCGAACGACTACATCGCCAGCTTAAAGCATCACTTAAAGCACATGGTGGTACACGTTGGACAGAGCATCTACCACTACTTCTACTCGGCATACGCACCGCTGTAAAGACTGATCTTGCTTGCTCTACTGCTGAACTGGTGTATGGAACTACACTTCGCCTGCCTGGCGAGTTCGTTGCTCCAGCCGACACGGACAACGACCTCGACCCGGGCGACTACGTCCATCGTCTTCGCAAATTCATGCACGACATGCGTCCACACGGCACGCGTGCTCAACAAAAGCCGTCGTATGTGAACACGGATCTACACTCATCCTCACACGTTTTCATACGGGATGATACCGTGAGGAAGCCGCTTCAACCTCCCTACAAAGGCCCCTATCCGGTCGTACGGCGCACTGACAAGTTCTTCGTGGTCGACCAGCGAGGGAAACACAATACTGTCAGCATCGACCGCCTCAAACCTGCATATCTCGAGCCCCAGCGCGACCCAACGCCTCAGCCGCCCTCCACTACGCATCCAGCCTCTACGTTGAGGGTTGACACACCTCCTACCGAGCCCCCTGCCACGCCCCCTTCCGACTCGTCTCCCACGTTTTCTCCTCCACCGCGACCTGCGCCGGAGGTTAGGAGGACGAGATCGGGTCGTCGTGTCCATTGGCCCGCTCGATATGTGCAGTACGTCGTTTTTAGTGCTGGATGAATTTTACATTTTTACTCTCGTTTGTTCGAGATTTGATAATTTCTTTACATCGCTACATACTTGTATTTCCTCTTTATCGATCGCATCGTTCGTAACTTTGTTTTCTTCACTTGCGATCTAGGAGGGGGTTACCTGTAGCGCCTCATTATTTGGAGTTACACATCCGTAGCTCGGTTTACAAGCTCCACCAAAAACCAAGGAAAAACATTATCTCTTTTATGTTTCCGCATTTCCTCTCCATGCGTTTCATCATACCGCATCCGCAATAACATCCCTTTTTGTTATGGAACTTCTCCGGAAACTCTTCCCCTACTCCGACAAGATTGGGAAAACAAACATTTCGCGCCTCGCGATGTCGTTGCCCTATGACCGTGGGTAAACCGACCATTCACAGGACTGTTACTGTGAATATATTAAAACTCATGATTTCACTGTCCAATCAGAGACAAGGATTACCACGTGAATTTACTACGATTTGGGGACATCTCTTCATCCCCCAACTCATCTCATCTCTCGATCATTCTTGTCACAACCACCGAACCATTCGGATTATACAAACTCACTCTCCAGCAAAACAGCAACTTTCTCACTTCATCCTGAGACATTCTGGAACTATATATATATTTAATACCTACACGATACCTTTGTGAAAGGAAGTTAATCGTGTAGCTTAGTTAGTTTGTTCTACCCTTTTCTTGTGAACATATTGTATATATATATTTTACTTTTGCTGGAACGCAGAACTCTTTTCTATTGCGGACAAGCACATATAACTTTTGGTATATATTTCAACATAATTATATACACCTCTTCGCTCACGCGGATATAACAACTCTTGTACAAACAGTGTACATACAAACACCTGGTGACATACCTTGAACATTATCATCTCGTGCACTATCTTGGGACACGGATGAAATATTATAAGTGCCTGCCAGAGGACCTACCAGCGCCGATCCCAGGATCAAGCCAGTACCGTGATCTTTTACTTGTAAGTAGAAATCAACTTTGTATGTTTATGACTTATTAACATATACCAACAACCATTTCTACAAACTGATATGCCTTTCTGTTTGTGGTCAACTTGTAACAATTTACCAATAGATGGAAGCAATTATGCACTTCCCATTTTAAAATGGCTGCCATCTAAAACCCTATTTTCTCCAATATTATAAAAACTAAAACAGCTGGAGAGTTTATTTCTGCCGGGTACACTCACATTTTCTGGGTCAATGAATCACCTGGATCGTCTTTATAAGCTTCAAATAGTAGCCATCTTGAATTTCAAGATGGCTGCCACGGATAGCTTATTCAATTATATAATATATAATATAATATAATAAAATCGGTCAGTGCATTTCGATGGGTATGCCCATCTTAGGTCGGAAGCAATTGAGCAATGTTGCTGATATAATTGATATAAAGATAATCTGAACAAAAAAGAAGTCCACTTGACAATTCGATTGATTAAACAAAAGTTATCGAGTATGAGGTAGTTCAAAAGAGAATCAATGAGTGTACTAACCTACCTTTAGAGAAAAGCAGTAACATTCATTCGAGCATTATTTGAAAACTAACTAAATGGAAAAAGTTTGAACATTTTGTTGACCATACAAATGTTCACTTCATAATATTCGGTTCTCATCAACAGCCTTCGTCAGCTGTGCATGACCTGACTGTTGAACTTTTTTACAAAGTGATCAATTTTCTGATCGTAGACGTCACTGCAGGTAGTTTGTTTCGCGCACTGTCTCTGTTCAGTGTGGGTTGAAATGCCAGGATGTATACAATCATGTGCATATATCTTCCTTCACCCTTTTTGTATTGTGCCACATTTCCGAAATGTAGACCTTTTGCCAGTCCGACCTGATGGTCGGGAGACTCAATCACTCAGTGTGGCCTGTTTTGAGACACTCCAGAGGAACGAATTTGGGGTCGGTGGTCCAAATATCTGGTCTTGGGAGATCGCTACGTTTCTTTTACTTATGATTCACTGCATAGGACTGTTGTTTGATTCCTTGCAGCCAAATGGCTAGTAGTCCACCCTTTGCATGGAATTATATACTACGCCCCGCAATTATGTTTGATGTTGTCTTTAGGCGGTACTAAGATTTGGTGTTTTGTTCTTGTCGGCTTTAGATACACCCTAACGCCCGATTAAATTGAAATTCAGTTGATTGCGTCTGAGACTTCTAATATCAGGTCGGATGAGTGTCATTGTGAGCATTGCGTGTTCCTCTCAGTGGGGTGATCCTTCTGTAGCTCTTTAAGCCCAAATATAGTTGCAACACACATAAGAGAGACTACTAATATGTTATCATCTGGACAGCCAAGGGATTGGTGATTACAATAATGGAACAAAGTAACAGTCACTCCTAATGTTTGTTAAAATAGGTAATTAGAGGTGAAATGAGACATTGGACAGTGAGTTGCTTTCCGATAAATCTTAACGTTCAGGCTACAATCAAGCTTGATCACTATCATGACTTGTGAAAGTGTCAAGGAACACTAACGACTTATCCTTCCCTTCGTTAGGGAACTCAAAGTGTACTCCTGCACAAATTGTTTCTTGAGTTTGGGATGAGTGTCATCCATGTAACAATACCACCAAACTTGCGGTTTCGGTGCATTGTCAATGTCTATTTTTTTTCAAGTGTTTTATTTACCAATTTCATAGGATGGGAGTGAGAGGGAAATATAATTGCTGCTTCACGGATGTGTTGGTAAAAGATCTATTGTAGCCAATATGTATGTGGACCCTGTATGTGTACATGTTCTTGCAGGGGTTAGAAACCTGGCTCACAGACAAACTGGTCCAGACCTATCCTATTATATCTCATATTGTGTAACAGACATATCACCACGTAGCCAACTCTCGATTAAGCGTAGAAGCTATCGAGAATGGACCGTGGAAGACGAGAGCTTCTATCATTATGACGTGACTTTACGTACATTACCTACTTTGGTTACCATACACAAGTCAACACTTGAGGACACAATTATCTAGAGTTTATATAGGACCAGCATGTTTGAATTATATTGTCCAACTCCTGGAAGAATGTCTACGCTGCGCAAACCGATACTTTGACCGCAGTGACACTTTTAGCGAGCAGATCTTGAACTTTATCCGGACTTATATAGCGTTCCCTATCGAGGAGAAGGAGGGCATGTGGGCACTTAATTATGGTAGCTTGGAAGATTTATCAGGGAGAAATTCACACAGTTGGTTTATATAATATTTTCACCTCCAGTCACCCTTGTGAATTTGGAGTGATCCATACTTTGTTCATACCGATCCATATCGGGTCCATATCAATCCCTTGAAACTCTCCACTTGTGGCTAATCTAATTGGGCTCTTAAAATGGGCCAAATCCAACTAGATAAACCCACACTTAAAAGGACATATCGTTCTACCCTACATCAAGGGTGTCTCAAAAGCTCTTTGAAGGAATTTGGCATCATCAAAGTGTATTACAAGCCGTCAAGAACATTACACCAAATCTTAGCAGCTCATAACGACATGACTGAGAAAAGGAGCATAAATGGGTGGTGTATATGATTCCTTAGCATGGACAAACAACAAAAGGATGTTTGCAAGAAATCACATAAAGCAGATACGGAGCTGTCTCTCAAAACCATATTCGTGGAACACTGAAGCAAGAATTCAGGTAATTCTGTGACATCAATATTAAGTATAACCACTCAAATTAATTGTGTTGCAGTGTGATCTGTAGGAAAGAGCTTGAGCTGAATACAGTTCCCAGGGTGGCCATCTTGAAATGTATGATGACTGTCATTTTAAGACATCTATAAAGTCGATCTAGGTCATTAAATGACGCCAACAATGACGGCATAACCTCTGACATTATTATCCAGACGCTATTGTTTCTGAAATATTAACCCCTTGCTTAAATAAAGGAACTGAGTGTGCTATAGACGCACAAAATATATGGGAATGTCAAAATTTTGAAGCGAAAACAAATTTCAGGTGGTGACCATTTTTAAGTTGAAGATGGAGGCGAAAATGGCACTTGCTAAATTTCTTCCAACCACTGTGTGTGCATCTGACTTGGGTTTCTCAAATGTACTCTTATGTTATTTATTGCGAACACGTGCAGAAATCTGCGAGACCAACAAAGCAACAGACTGTTGTTGTGTTGGTCTCGCAAATTTGAATCAAATCTATGTAGACTTATCATGGCGGCCATATCGAACTTCAAGATGCCCCAACCATTTCAAGTCTTTTAAGTCAATCCAGGTGATCTGTTGACCCCCAAAATGTGTTTAAAGCCACTGAAAAGAACTCTCCAGTTTATTTTCTGAAATACACGCAAAATAGGTTCCAGATGTCAGCAATAATGAAATTCACGATGGCGGCCAAAATGGGTCTTGCTTATTTGCTTTCAACATCATGTTTCTTTCAAAGACAGACAAGTCGTTGGCATCAGCAGAAAGGCATAGCAACTAGAGATAACTTTGAACCGTTTTGAGTTTCTGATATAAAGTTAAATATATGCTAATCCCCAAGGTGGGCATCTTGACATTCAAGATGGCTACCATTTGACGCCTTTAAAGGTGGATTCAGGTGATTCGTTGGACCCACATAAGTGGGTATAGCCGCGAAAATAATGCTTTAGCTGTTTTAGTTTATGAGATAAAGGAGATCATTTAATGGGAAGTGCATAGTTTTACATGCTTCCAACCATATATTGGTTACAAGTTGACACAAACAGACATACATACAACAGGCATATCAGTTGAAATGAACTCCGTAATTGCTTCACTTTCTGAGATGGACTTTAATATAGGCTTCCCATGGCGGCCATCTTGAAATTCAAATTGGCTGCCATTTGAAGTCTTGATATTTGATTCAGATGATTCGTTGGCCCCCATTATGTGGGTATAGCCACTGAAAATAACTCACTAGCTGTTTTAGTTACTGAGATATTGATGAAAACAGGTGCCAGATGGCGGCCATTTTGAAATTCAAGATGGCTGCCATTTGAAGTCTTGATATTCTATTCAGGTGATTCGTTGGCCCCCATTATGTGGGTATAGCCTCTGAAAATAACTCTCTAGCTGTTTTAGTTGCTGAGATATTGATGAAAACAGGTGCCAGATGGTGGCCATTTTGAAATTCAAGATGGCTGCCATTCGAAGTCTTGATATTCGATTTAGGTGATTCGTTGGCCCCCATTATGTGGGTATAGCCACTGAAAATAACACTCTAGCTGTTTTAGTTGCTGAGATATTGATGAAAACAGGTGCCAGATGGCGGCCATTTTGAAATTCAAGATGGCGGCCAAGAATGGGCCGTGCAAAATTGCTTCCATCAAATTTCTTGAAGAGGAAGGTCTAAACTATCTGTGTACCAAAATTCACACTTTTTTCCGGAAGTGCACACCCCATGACCTAAGAGCCCCCACTATATAAACCTCTAACAAATCGCTATTTTACACCCCCCCCCCCCCCCCCCCCCCCCCCACCCCACTCAGGTGGTCATCTGTACCGTATGCGCGTTCCCGATTTTCCGGGAAAAGGGGTATATTTTAGGGTCTCAGTTCGGGGGGAAAATCCCGAAAAATCGTTGAAATAGGGGGTCTTTTAGCATTTTTTCCCCGAAATATTTTTAATTAGGGGTAGTTTTCAAATCTTTCCCTTCACCTCGGCACTCTTCCTTCATTTAGAGGGTAATTTTTGCTAGCTTCCCTCCCAAAAACCTGTGATAGGGGGGGGGGGTAATTTTGCTGGCTTCCCTTCCGTAAGCCCGTGATAGGGGGTAATTTTGATGGCTTCCCTTCCAAAAGGAAGGGCTTGTCGTGCGTTATTTGGTAAGAGATTCCACTCCGCCAGAGTTCGTGGTATAAACGAGTAGCAGTCCTTCTTGGTTGGAAAGAGCCGATGCCTTCCTTGTTTGGATTCCCCCTGAGGATGAGTCTGTCTGGTATCTGGCCGAGTCAATTTCAGAAGTGTGCTGTATTGATTTATACAAGAGGCTGAGTCTCGAGGTATAGCCCGTCGATCTCAGGGGTTTCCATCCAAGTGTTGTTATCATAGATGAGACGCTACTACAAATTCTCCTCCAGTCCTTCTTTGAACAGCTTAAGTCTCCTTTCGTGTTCCTCTTTTATATGGGTCCCATACTGATGCAGCGTATATTCTAGCTTTGGTCGGACCAACGTCTTGAAAGCAGCTGTCTCTTTCACTTTATAATAATAATAATAAACAACATTTATTAGGCGCTTAATACGGTTGTTTCTAAGCGCACCATTGTCGGTCTACAATTTACAGCAAAAACTTATACTAAACACACACATTATAAATCTATTCTTTATTCAATAAATCATGCATAATAATAAAAATGAGATCAAACGTAAAATCAAACATACAAGGAATATAATGGTGTGCACCTCTTTGACCGACTCACAACTGAGCCTGTGTACAATAACGATCATAAATTAAAAAGGTGCGTTTTCAGCAAGGTCTTAAACTGGTCAAGGGTATGGGTATTTTGAATATGTGCTGGTAACTTATTCCAAAGTATAGGGGCAATTACTGAAAAAGCTCGATCGCCATATCTTGTAACTGTACGAGGTTCAAGAGTTAACTGCAAGGTTGATGATGATCGAAGAGGTCTTGAAGAACTAGAACAACGTAAGGAAATCAAATCTGAAAGATATTTAGGGGCTTGACCATGGAGAACTTTATAAGTCAAAAGAAGAACTTTAAATGTTATACGATGGTGTATGGGAAGCCAATGAAGAGAACGCAATATTGGGGTTATATGCTCAAATTTTCTCGAGAGAGTAACAAGCCTTGCAGCAGTATTTTGTATTCTTTGAAGTGGAAGTAAGTATGAATGAGGAAGGCCAGCAAAAATCAAATTACAATAATCAAGGTGGGAGGATACGAAGGCATGGGTTAATTTTTCAGTTGTGGGTCGGTCAAGTAGTTTCCTAATTTTCCCAATTTTGTAAATTCCAAAAGATGCAGATTTACATATGTTTTTAATATGCTGCTGAAATGTAAGATTTTTGTCAATTATGACACCAAGGTCTCGTACATATTCACTATCCTTCAGTGAACCATCTCCAGTAACCAAGTCGGGGAAAGCGTCAGTGTTTCTGAATTTGGAAGTAATGTGGATCATTTCAGATTTTCGTTCATTAAGGCAAAGTCTATTGTTGAAAGACCAGGACTTTATGTCTTCAAGGCAACTACTTAGTTTCCGAGCTGCGTCATCCTTTGCGTTAGGCTTTAGAGTTAAATAAATTTGAGTGTCGTCAGCATACATGGCATGCTGAATCCCCTGGTGAGAGTCAATGACCTTAGACAGTGGGCTGGTGTAGAGAAGGAAGAGAAGCGGGCCAATCACGGAACCTTGAGGAACGCCGCAGATCAGTGGAAATGTTGCAGAAGGCGTGTCGTTGATGATCACACGTTGACTGCGATTGTGGAGATATGAACGTATCCAAGCAAGAACAGTTCCGGTGATATGAAAGTCATGTTCCAGGCGATGAAGTAGCAGGGTATGGTCGATGGTATCAAATGCAGCCGTATAATCCAGGAGGATGAGCACAGCTTCACTACCCTTGTCTATGGCCAGGAGAAGATCGTTTAAGACTTTGACCGAAGCTGTTTCTGTTGAATGGTGGTTCCGGTAAGCCGATTGATGGACAGGACGCATGCAGAATCTCTCTAGGTGGGCCTTTACCTGAGCAGCCACAACCCTCTCCAAGACTTTACCTAGGAAAGGTAAATTTGCAATGGGCCTGTAGTTGTTCAGTCCATTCGGATCAAGGTTCGGCTTCTTGAGAAGAGGGATGAGTAGGGACGATTTAAATGGTTCTGGGACATGACCGGAGGACAAGGAGAGATTGAACAACTTGGTGAACTTTGCGCGAGCAAGGGCAGGGCAAGTTGTGTTTCGCATGATCAGCCCTCTTTCCTGCATGAAGCCATCATGTTCTCCATTGAGGACGTTGTATGTCTCGAGATGTGTCATGATGTTTGTGTGGATTATGTACCAACAGCTTACAGCTGGTATAGATGTCAATGAGACTGGTCGGTAATTTTTGGGTTCGGAGCGGTTTCCTTTCTTAAATATCGGCGTAATGTTGGCTTTCAACCAGTCCTCTGGCAATGCTCCCGTGTCGATGTATTTTTGAAAGATGTTCGTTAGTAATATGGGGCCACCTCTTCCGCACATTTCCTCAGCACTGCTGGTAATATCCTAGCCTAACCGATAGGCGTCTGAGCTTTCTGGCAAGTACACACACAAAATGAGAACCGTTTTTGCGAGTAAAATCATACCCTACCCATTAAGTCGAGTGTTTTTTGGGTTTTTTTATTCAGAAAAAATGTATTTTTACACGAGCTTCTGCGTATTTGTTATGCAAAGAAGAATATACGCAACTTAATGCATATTTAAAGTGGAACGTCACCCATTTATTTACCGAGTCTCTTTTACTCATTGAAGTGCATACAATTAATATTGGATGAGTAATGCTCGAACCTTCATGACCAAATGAGTAAAAATATTCACGAGTGTGTAGCGTGGCTTTTTGCTTCCCTGTACGTCATGGACTCTTTATTAGTTGAATGAGTGAAAATCTCTTCGAAGTGAACGTGTACTCGTCATATGAGTGATCTTACTCGGCTAGCTAGCTAACTCTGATCTGTATACTGTATACCAGTGTTGTATCCGAGTCCACCCAATCCGAGTCCGAGACCGAGTCCGAGTCCAGACTGTCCGAGTCCGAGACCGAGACCGAGTCCAGACCATCCGAGTCCGAGTCCGAGTCCGAGTCCAGACCATCCGAGTCCGAGTCCGAGTCCGAGTCCAACTCTTTTTTTTTATTATTATTTTTATTTTACATTGATTCATTTTCTTTTCCAAAGGATCAAGTGATTAACCCTAGATATGTGTCACATAATATGCACTCATTCAGGGCTCCACACTCACGGTTTTTTTTAACAGGCCCTTTTGGGCCAGTAGATTTGTTTCAATTATTGTATGGGTATATTCGTTGTATTACTTATTACGGCGTTATGAAGGGTAATATAATCACCCAACGTTGTGAAATATTATGTATGCGAGCGAGCGGAGCGAGCTTGAAAATTTTACCTATTTCACAGCGGGAAAATGCATTTGTTTCAATTACTGTATGGGTATATTCGTTTTATTACTTATGATATGGCATTATAAAGGGTAATACAATCACCCGACGTTGTGAAATATTATGTATGCGAGCGAGCGGAGCGAGCTTGAAAATTTTAGCAATTTCACAGCGGAAAATCCCAAAATCCCGGAGAAAATGAGGGAGAAAAGAGGGGAAAGGAATAAATGAAAAAAGGGAGCCATGTCTAAGGATTTTTTTATGAAAAGGGGACCCATGTCTAAGGATCTTTCTTGAAAAAGTCACCCTTCCCAGCGGCACATCCCCGTATACCCAATATACGTGAGTATATATATATAGACACGCTACATGTATACTATATTTCATTTGAAATTGAAGCCGCGAAAATTGTAATATTACGAACCACGTCAAGCGCGAGGCCCAATGCTGGGCCAAGCCAAGCCAAACAGCAAGGCCGCGCCAGGGCGTCGGGGCTCACTCCCGTCTTATACTAAGTAAGATCCCAGGGCCAGTGCGGCCAGGCCATGACCACTCGAGGCCGGAAAAGGGGCTACCAATTATTCATAGCCTAAGCAGTTTAAGAAAAGGTCTAAAACTCAAGGGATCCCCGTCAGTAATATTATTAAGACTGATTCTAAATTTAGAATAATCAAATTAACTTACACTTACAACATTATGTTAAATTACACACCTCCAGCTTGAGTAAATATAAAAATACTCATATGCCATGTATAGTGGCAAATGAATAAAACTCGCATGCGTGCGTTTTTTCAACTTAATTTGATGAGTCAATGCACTCAACTATGTGTGTCACTATACCGTGCGTCCCAAAAAAAACTATACACTTTTGAAATGGCTGCCGAATAAAAAATATATGATTCTGGGGGAAAAGTTTTATATGTATGGAAAGCTCACAAACTCAACTTTCATATGACACCAGAAAGTCCGAAAATAATTCATGCTTGGGTGAGCACTGCTCACTTTTGTAAAGGGTATGAAAATTAGGTTGCGCAGGAATTAGCCTTCCAATTTGTGAGAGGTAAATCCTTTGAAAACTATACACTTTTGAAATGGCTGCCGAATACAAAAATATATGATTCTGGGGGAAAAGGTTTATATGTATGGATAGCTTATGGACTCAACTTTCATATGACACCAAAAAGTCCGAAAATAATTCATGCTTGGGTGAGCACTGCTCACTTTTGTAAAGGGTATGACAATTAGGTTGCGCAGGAATTAGCCTTCCAATGTGTGAGAGGTAAGTCCTTTGGAGCTTACAAAATTGAGGGTGATATGATAAAGATATGATAAATTCATGATCAATTGCGATCAGTTTGGGTTTGATGAGTGAATTTTATGGTTTATTAAACCAAACTTTTATGCATGAGTGAACAGGAATTGCATTTTCTTATTGTAGCATTGTAACTTTCCCTGGTAGTCTCAGTGGTGTGTTCATAGGAGTCAGGATGGGGTGATGGTACATGTACATGTACCGATTGACTGATACATTGTTGATTAAGTGATTGATAGCTGAATGTCGATTGTCTAATTCACGGTATTGATTGATTGACTGATAGATTGTGATTGATTTCAGGTGTCAATTGATAATAGCAACCAGTCCAATTTGGGGAATGTAGGTAGAATTCGGGATAAGGGAAGGTGGTCTGGATATTTTGGAGTGGAGACCAACGAATATGAATTGTCGAGATATGCACAAGCACACCCAGGAAGAGAGAGAGAGAAAGAGAGAGAGGGGGGGGGGGGGGGGGGGGGGCATACATGTCCTCTTGACCCTTATCCCATCTACCCAACAAAGTCCTACCCTTCATTTCAACTCCCCTGCAGCACCATGTACCATCACCCCGTCCTGACTCCCATGAACACAACACTGAGTCTACCAGGGAAAGTTACAATGCTACAATAATAAATGCAATTCCTGTTCACTCATGCATAAAATGTTAATCCCATAAACCACAAATTTCACTCAGCAAACCCAAACTCATCACAATTGATCATAAATTGGTCATATCATCCTCAATTCCGTAAGCTCCAAAGGATTTACCTCTCACAAATTGGAAGGCTAATTCCTGCGCAACCTAATTTTCATACCCTTTACAAAAGTGAGCTGTGCTCACCCAAGCATGAATTATTTTCGAACTTTTTGGTGTCATATGAAAGTTGAGTTTATGAGCTTTCCATACATATACAACTTTTCCCCCAGAATCATATATTTTTTTATTCGGCAGCCATTTCAAAAGTGTATAGTTTTTTTGGAAAAAAGGTCAATATCTGTTATATTATGATGATCTATATAGATACAAATCAAGATAAATAGAAATTTGGTGTTGAAATAAAATTATGGACAAGGGAAAATCATTAAATTAAATCGAAATCGAAATCGAAAAAGCTTCTTTATTCGACCTTCCTTTCAAATTTATTTTCGGATCGCGCAATCTCCGTAGAGAGCTTGACAACGCTGCGCGTGCAAGGATGCTAATACGCGCAAAATTGTTCATCTTCACACACCCATTGTGATGTAAATTACGTCATACCAGTCGATTTAACGGCGTTATATCTAATGGTATGACGTAATTTACGTCATGTTGGTCAATATAACACTTCTCATCCTTGTAGCGATGGTCACGTGACAGTATTTTGACCAATCGCACACCAGTATCTATATAGGTCATATAATATAATATTCTACAACCTCGGGTGTTTATATATTACCCTTCAAACCGCAATATCATAACACATAACACGAATATATCCATACAATAATATTGAAATAAATGGCAATTTCCAATGTTAAATTGCTAAAATTGTCAAGCTCGCTCCGCTCGCATTCGTATATATATCATATTCTACAACCTCGGGTGTTTATATATTACCCTTCAAAACGCAATATCATAACACATAACACGAATATACCCATACAATAATATTGAAACAAATGGCAATTTCCGATGTTAAATTGCTACAATTTTCAAGCTCGCTCCGCTCGCATTCGTATATATATATAATATTATTCTACAACCTCGGGTGTTTATATATTACCCTTCAAAATGCAATATCATTACACATAACACGAATATACCCATACAATAATATTGAAACAAATGGCAATTTCCGATGTTAAATTGCTAAAATTTTCAAACTCGCTCCGCTCGCTCGCATTATTAATATTTATGCAGATTACCTTAAAGGGATAGTTGAGTTCTGGTAAGGAGAGTACAGTTTTGGTGAAACTGAATTTTAGTAAACAAAACCTGCATCATTACATTACAAACTAATAGTTATAACTAGAAAGGAACACAAAATTACAAATGACGTAGTAAAGATCATGTTATCATTAAAAAAGAGCCGTTAAAACGTAAGAGGGCGCTCTCTAATCACTCATCGGTTTCAACCAGTTTGAATAAAATATTGTGCATGTGATGTTTTGTTGAAATAGTGATTAGATAGAGAAATAACCAACAACTATTTAAATACCTATTTTGTAACTTTTTGAAAAGAGGAAGCATTTTTTAAAATTTTTAACGGCTGGTTCAAAATTCTCTAATAATCCTGGGGCCCCAGCTTTATTACAAATTGTTATATTTATGGATATTTCAGCCGTCTCTGAACCGATTTTGATCAAACAAAGATGATTTTATTATTTAAATATTATGCTCTTCAAATTTTACATTCAGTTTTTCATTACTTCACAAACAAAAAGTAGTCTAGCGCCCTCTCTACCAAAACTCAACTATCCCTTTAAAGTGATACCTGTAAAGTGTCAGATATTGCACAAAATGACATTTGAGACTTCAATCCTATATCAATATCATTGTAAAATACAATTGAAAGATTTGTGAAAGTTTGAAAGAAAACGAACACTGTTTACCTAGTGAAAAAAACGAATATTGAGTTCATATTTTATCACCGAATACTGATGGTCTGCCATACTTTTGTCGCAGTAATGAATGATCCGTTTGAGATATTCGCACCCGTGTATTTTTACACACGTAGTACATAATTTATGGAATTTGAACTCGCTCGGCTCAAAGTTCAATCTCCGGAATGTTCTCACGGATGCTGCATGCGGACGTTCTCAGCTAAGACAATTGTACTTTTTTTCAATTGCGTTGATTTACGCTTTAGAAATAATGATTTTCAATGATAATTATCTTCATACTAAAGGGACATTTGAAAAAATCAAACCCTATTTTATTCTTCTCTTACCATAAGCTAAACAACACGGTAGAAGAGAAACGTGGAAGCTCCAAGTAATTTTCGTGGATTTGGACACTTACAGGTATGACTTTAAAATAATTGAAGACTATTCACTGTTTTTCTATAATTTGAAAACTTACGAATTTCACCTCCGATATGCACCAGATAGCTCCATTCTAGTGTAAAAATTGCCAAAGCAATTGCCAAAGCAATTGCTTCGCGCCCTCAAAGTATACACCTTCGCCCCCCTTAGAAAATACCCTGGCGCCACCCCTGCATCTCCCGATTCTGCATGACTTTGTGGAGCCCTAACTACCTAACCTGCAGATGCGTGACCTGGAAGTTTGGATCGGTAATAACGCGCATGCGCAGATTGTAATTACGAACTGGCTTATTGGTTACTACAAATATTAGCCACCCCAATAAAAAAACAACTTCCGCCGCCCATGGTTATGCCAGGCTTAGTTGGTGTTACTTGTATGTCTACGGTATTGTTTTGTTTTATAGAAATTTAAACGGGGGAAAAAATTTTTTGTTTCTTATATCCTTTATTCTCTCTCCTTTTAATTCGGATGCATGGTAAAGAAAATGCAAAAATGGATACAAAAATACCCAGCAAAGTACGCACCAAATCCCACCATTTTATCATAAAAATTGCAAAAGCTCCACACCGTGGGAGGGGGGACACCCCCCTCCATCACCCTCCCCCCTCGGTCGCTTCACTCCCTCGCGTCGTGAGGTCATCCATAATTTGTTTTTTTGCCCCCCCCCCGGAAAATCCTGTGTCCGCCACTGTCCCCTCCCCCCCCCCCCCCCCTGCTTACAGGGTCTTGGTCTTGGTCTCGGTCTCGAAAATTGTGGACCGGACCTGGTGTCTCGGTCTCAAAAATGTCGAAAATTCACGGTCTCAGCTACGACAATTTTCTACGAATAACCCCCCCCCCCCCCCCCCCCCCCCCCCCCCCCACTTACAGGTTTCTCAACCACTGGGTCTTGGTCTCGGCCTCGAAAATTGTGGACCGGACCTGGTCTCGGTCTCGAAAATGTTGAACCCCCCCCCCCCCCCCCTTTAAAAAATCCTGGGTACGCCACTGGTCCAACGTTGGATCAACCTTGGAATCTCTCAACTCGTTAGATGTTGGCTTGCTACCTGGGCAACCTTATTTATAAACCAAATTTGAAAGTGCTCAGATGCAAAATCTAAAACATTTTAAAGCGGCTCCATCACCAATGATAAGAATTAGGAGGCACCCGTTTCGCCCAGTTCCGCAAAGGCCCTAAGACAAATGAATGTTGTTTTGCACAAAATAGGACACATTGTTGTCTCACGGAGGTCCCGCTCCCCTGCCGGACCCCCATTAAAGGGGTCTAATAACTTTGTTGATAAGTGCATGCAGAAGAAACAAAGTGTTGATAAAATGTGTATTATTGTAATTCGAGTAATAAAGGGACATTTTTTTTTAAACAAAGAAATACATAAGGTGTGCCCCCCCCCCCCCCAATAAGTTTGCGTGCCCCCCCCCCCCCCCCCCCAATCAGTCCGACTGGCACACTAGTATTGTGAGCGAAATGCAATGTGTTTTTTTATCTGACTAATTGTATAGGGGTAGTTCAGTTTTGGTATAGAGGGCGCTGCATGATTTTTTTTGTGAGAGAATGAAAAACTGAGTGTCAAATTTGAAAGAGCATACAATAATAATGACAGAATAAACTTTATTTGACCAAAGAGGTTTTAAAAATAATCTGTTGTTTATAATCTCTCTATAAATTTAATCATTATTTTAACAAAACATCACATGGATAATCCAATGAATTTTAAAAGAGCGCCTTTTTGTGTTTTAATGGCACTTTTTTTTTTTTTTTAATGATAACAGGTTTTTTACTTAGTCGTTTGTAAATTTCTATACCTTTCGAGCCCGGTGGAGTTATAACTATTAGTTTGTAATGTTATTGTGCAGGTTTTGGTTACTAAATCTCAGCCTTGCCAAAACTGTACTTCCCCTTTAACTTCGTATACAGTTGAAAATCTCCCAGTAATAATTTTCATATACGAACATTTCAATCATTATCTTTATCACTGAAAAGAGATTCGGAAAAATCGAAACATGTTCCTTTTTTCTATTAGTCATATGATATAGGCTACACAAAATTATAATAGTAGTGTGAAAACTAAGTTCTATACGGGTAGTTTTGTGGATTTGTGATAATGTGACTAGATCCCTTAAAAGGTCTTCAATGTTTAGGTGTCCCTTGACTGGACCCATTAGGGCTCCGCGCCATCACGACGACTATTCCCTGACTAGCAGACTGACGTCTTTAAGACGAAACAACTTGGTAGTTATCTGTCGTACGTCGTATATGGTCGACCTTATTACGACGTCTTTATGACGTCTAACGAAAACTAGTTTTTGTCATTATATAATTTGTGTCGTTTGAACGACCTTCATTACGACGTCTTTATGACGTCTTATTATAACGTCATAACGACGACGTCCGCGGGTGCAAGTTTACTTCTTATTGACGTCAAGTGATGTCGTCTTAAAGACGTAATACAAGACGTAAATAAGACGTCATTTTATCAGTTTTTGCTATTATAGGCTGCAATCCGCGCTAAAATAAGAATGCCAATATACAATTTTAAATTGTTTCAAAATTTCTTAAACTGCTAAAATCCGAAAGGCATGCGGCAGGTGGAAGATTACGTTCTCCCCCTCCCTGTAGGCCTCACCGATCACCCCCAACCCCATCACAATAACAGATCGACGTTTCTGAAATGTATACTTAAAATTTGGCTTTGAATAATTTGCCCAATAGTTTGTTTAACAAATGGAACGTGATAAACTATTCGTGTCTACATAGGCGGCAAAGAAGAACTATTGTGGAACCCAGCAGTATTTATATACCGTGTATTCACCCTTTGCATTTCAGTGGCGTAGCGTGGTCGGACTGATTGGGGGGGGGGGGGCGGGGGGAGGCACGTTAATGATTGGGGGGAACCCATAGAGCTGTATAATATTTAGTAATTTTTAAAGATATGTTACGCTAATGTTTGTTATTGTTCTTGTCAATTATTGAGGGGCACGCGGGCTCTGGTGCCATGCACCCCCACCCCCCCCCCCCCCCCCCCAATACCTAAACCACTAACAACTGGTGCATGTAGGTGGAATTCCCTCGATCGACTAGACTACCCCTCGACTTGCTCAATATGTGGTATTTATGTGGCTCAGGTTATCAATGCTGCCCTCTACCGTTTAAAACATTACACATTGCCCACTGAATCTTTTTTTTGTTGTTGTTCCATTGAGAACATTTTCGCCCCGGGAGGGTCTGTCCTCATAGAAAGGGGGGTATCATGCGTGACCAAGGACTTGCCAAAATCACCCTAAACGAGTATTTGCGTGGGGCAAAAAATACACCCTAAGTAAGTATGATTATCGGTAATTTGATACCCTAAGCAAGTAATCAATTTTTTGTAAACCCCTAAGCAAGCATTAAAAAAAGAAATTTTCAGATACATTAACAGTGTGATGATATTAAAAGCTGGCGACTGGTAGTCAAGTCCAGTCATCAAGCTGCCCTGGAGATGAACTGCGAAGTGCGATACCGTATCCAGCGTGCTTCACTGATTCTGATTCTCCAGATCAGTGGTGTCCATATAGACACCACACACATCAGTGGTGTTTGTTCATACCTCACACACAACTGGAATATCATAATGTATGTCTCATCGATGGGATGTCTACATTAGAATCAGTCCGTACATTTGTACAACATATGGCGAGCTGCATACAGTGAGCATCAATCGCGCGGGGAAACCAAGCATTTTCAAAATCGCAGAGAGAGCAACAAATTCAACGCGGTGGCCGCCGTTTCATTTTGTATACGGTCATCGATTTGCAGCGGCGGGGTAGCTAGGCACTGGATCAGCAAGTGACGCATCGACATTGTGATTACATCGATATTGTTGGAATATTCACGATTTTTGTCAAAATTGGTTTGTCAACAATTTCCTTGGATTACAAGGGACGAATATTCGCAGCTTGTTGTATGCGGTACTTGAAGTGTGACAGGACGAAGTTGAATGTATTTTGTTTTATTGTTTTAACAGGACTTTAATTATAGAGCGTTAATTCACATAATTTATTTAGCTAAATATATAAGCTCACCCTTTGTTATCAGATACCCTTATTTTTGTTCTCGTACGCAATCATATCCCGGTAATTTGGCCAAATTTGCCTTTTTGTATTATAAATATAGATATCCATCAACTGAGACACTAAAAAGACACAAACATCAATTTCGGTGAAACAACAAACGACACCTTGTTATTAAAACGGATTTCGCGTGTAAAAATAAAGAGATTTATAACAGGATTAACACTTAAAAAGGTAAGTTTTTATTTGTTTCTCGCTTCCCCCCTTTCCTTTGAAATAAAGGCACCATGGAGTATATCTGCTTATATTGTTATGTCTGTCTCCCTTTCCCCCGTTCGCGTATATGTGTGCATATTCCATAGTCTAATGTCATCATTCTCATTTTTGCCCTGACGAGATTCTGCTAGGGTCGAAAGCTATATAGGCTCCTTATATTGACTAGGCTTTCATTTTAATACACTGAAGATTTTTTATTTATTTTATATTTTAGAAAAGCAGTATTCAGCAGTATTATTCTTCATATAAATGAAAACAACAACGACAACAAACTGATAACACCTAAATGAAAAAAAAAAACACTGTACGTTTCGTTTACCCCCCCCCCCCCCCCCCCCGATGATTACACCGAAGTATAACGTATAGTAATATCAGTTCACAGTAATTATGTCCTTGAATTACACTATACTGTATTGAGTAATAATGAGTTGTGATATGAGGGCACTATATAGTGTGACATTATCATTAGGCATTAAAATCTAATCATATAGAGTGGTGTCGTTTATTACGCCTTGACGATATTAGAGGGTATAGCTTATAGGATGTCTATAAGCAAATGGTGGTCTGAATGGCTGAGACACAAAAATATAAACAAAATTGAGTTCAAGTAGTTTCGGTATATAGAGGGCGCTGCACGAATTAATTTTGTGTGAGGTAATGAAAATCTGAGTGTCAGATTTGAAAGAGCATTCAATCTTAATGACATAATACATTTTTATTTGATCAAAATCGGTTAAGAGACGACTGAAATATCCATAAAGATAACCATTTGTAATTATTGTCGGGCCCCATAATAATTCAATAATTTGAACCAGCCGTTGAAAAAAAAATGCTCACACTTTTCAAAAATAGACAAGAGATGTTTTTAAATAGATGTTGATGATCACATGCACAATTTTTAAATTTAAAATGGTTGAAACCAATATGTTTTTAGAGAGCGCCCTCTTGAGAATGAACGGCTTGAAAAAAAAATGATAACGGGCTTTTTATTACGTTTGTAATTTTGTATACATTTCGAGCATGGTGGAATTATAACTATAGTATTAGTTTGTAATGTATTGGTGCAGGTTTTGGTTACTAAAATTCAGTTGCCCGAAACTGTACTCTCTTTATCAGAACTCATCTATCCCTTGAATAGGGGGAAATGGGCAGTGTGTCCCCCTCCCGGTAAAATCTTTAAGAAGAAAAAAAAAACATCGAATGTCAGTATGTGTTTATTAATAATGATTGATATGAGGCGAAAACATAATCTATCTCCACCCCCTCTCTTCTTCAACATGTTCATTTTCCATTCATTCAGTTGCCCTTTAAAGGGATAGTTGAGTATTGGTCAAACTTAACCTTAGTAACCAAAACCTGCACCATTATACGGTACAAAATAATAGTTATAACTTCACCATGCTCGAAAAGTATACACAATTACAAACGACTAAGTAAAACCTATATTATCATTCATAAAGAGCCGTTACAACTGAAGAGGGCGCTCTCTAAAAAAATAATTGGTTTTAGCCATTTTTCATACACAATTGTGCATTTAATGTTTTGTTAAAATAATGATTCAATAGAGATATCGTCGACAACTTTTTAAAACCCTATTCAGAGTTTTTTCAAAGTAGTCTTCAAGCATTTTTAAAATGTTTTATAAAAAGTCAAAATATCCCCTGGTGAAGAATTTTTGAATTAAATATGTTTATGAATATTTTAGCCGTTTCTGAACCGATTTTGTTCAAATAAAGTTTATTCTGTCATTAAAATTGTATGTTCTTTCAAATTTGATAGTCAGTTTTTCATTATCTCACGAAAATATTTTGTGAAGTGCCCCCCTATACAACACTCAACTATCCCTTTAGCGTCATTATTTTCATTAATAATTTGAATTCTTTCTTTTCTCCCTTCCCACTTCAATCACCATACTTTATACGGTACGTCATTAAAGTTTCTGATAACGAAACATTACTATATTATTGCCTCTCCTTCTCCCCCTCTTTCCCTCTCTTTATCTTCCATCCTTTCTATAGATATTCACTTTATTCGATCTTTCTTTTTCCATTTAAGTTTGCCTCAAATGTCATATTTTTCATTAATAATGATGGGCGATCATAGTGATCAAACGCGACAGATCATGGTTATTGGATAGTGATCAACCTTTTATCTCTCTTTATGACTTGTTTATACATTAGTTTTTTTTCTTGTAGTTCATATCATGTATACTTATTTCCTAATTTCTTTCTTTTCTCCTCTTCTACTTCAATCACCATGTTGCTACCTTACACGGTATGTCGTTAATGTTTCTGACGACGAAACATGACCATAGTAATTATTTCTCAATTTCTTCCACACCCTCATCCCACCCCTCTCTGTCTCTGCCATCCATTCTCTAAAGGAACGTCTTCTTCGATTTTTTATTTTCTCCTATTCCTCTCCAATTACCGTATATTGCTACCTCATATACGGTATGTCATTAATGTTTCTGACAACGAAACATGACTATAATTATTATTTCTCAATCTCTCCCACTCCCCTACCCCCTGCCCTTACACCCTCTTCCCCTCTCTTTATCATTTGTATGTCTCTTCCTTCAATTCTCTAAATATGCACCCTCTTCGATCTGTCTTTTTCTATTTCAATTTGCCTCAAAATCAATGTCATATATTTTTCATTAATAATGATGAGCGAACATAGTGATCATATGCGACAGATCATGGTTATTGACTAGTTATAAACCTTTCATTTCTTTTTATTACATTATTAATACATGATTTTTTTCTTGTAGTTCATAATCATGTATACTTTTCAATTTGTTAATGTCTTTCTTTCTTTTCTCCTCTTCCCCTTCAATCACCATATTGCTACCTTCAAACGGTATGTCATTAATGTTTCTGACAACGAAACATGACCATAGTCATGATTTCTCATTTTTTTCCACCCCCTCCTCCCACCCCTCTCCCCTCTCTATCTCTTGCATTCATTCTCTAAAGGAACGTCCTTTTCGATTTTGTCATGTCTATTTCAGTTTGCCTCAAAATGTCATAGTTTTTTCATTAATAATGATGCGCGATCATATATAGTGATCACAGACGACGGATCATGGTCAGTGGAAAGTTATCATCAATCAGTTTTCCTATTTGATGACATTTTTGTACAGTAGTTCTTTCTTGTATATAGTTCATATCATGTATACTTTTCAATTTGCTAATTTCTTTCTTTCTTTCTTTTCTCCTCTTCCTCTTCAATCACCATATTGCTACCCCATACGGAATGTCATTAATGTTTCTGACAACGAAACCTGAACACGATTTCTCAATTTCTTCCACCCCCTCCACCCACCCCCCCCTCTCTCTATCTCTTCCATCCATTCTCTAAAGGAACGTCCTCTTCGATTTTGTCATGTCTATTTCAGTTTGCCTCAAAATGTCATAGTTTTTTCATTAGTAATGATGAGCGATCATATTGATCATTCGCGACAGAACATGGTTATTATTGGATAGTGATCAATCTGTTATCTCTCTATATATTTTGTTTATACATTAGTTCTTTCTTGTAGTTCATAATTATCATGTACTTTTCAATTTGCCATTTCTTAATTGTTCATCTTCATATCAATGGCCATATTGCTACATCATAATTAGGTATGTCATTAATGCTTCTGACAACGAAACATGACTATAAATATTGTTTGTCCTCCTCTCTCTCTCCCCCTAATACCACCCCCTCTATATCGCCCACCCTTTCTCTAGATATTGACCCTCTTCGATTTGTCCTTTTCCATTCGAGTTTGCCTCAAATGTCACAGTTTGTCATTAATAATAATGATGAGCGATCACGGTGATCATATGCGACCGATCATGGTCAGGGGATAGTTATCATTGGATATCTTCTCTCGTTATGACCTTTCTATATAATTTCTTTGATTCACGTCCTGTACTTTTTTCGTAACTTTTCTTTTCACCTCGTTCTCTACAAATGACAAATCTATTATTGCTACCTCATACGTATGGCATTAATGTATCTTAGAACAACTATTATCCCTCCTTCAACCTCATTCTCACTCATTCTCTCCCCAATCTCTCTCTCCCTCTCTCTTTCCCCTTTTCTAGACAACCCACCCACTTCAATTTCTTGTTCCTTCTTCCATTTTAGATTAACCTCAAATGTCATATTTGTCATTAAAGGGACTTAGTAACATTGTCCAAATCCTCACAATCAAATTTGAATTCTAGCGGTTCCCTCATACCTTGTTGTATTCGTATTAACAATAAAATCATGGACAGGTTTCGGTGTTTCAAATTTCCCTTTCGTTACAAAATTCTTTCGATTGAAGTGTTCAGATAATAAATTATCCGTTGGATTTTCGAAACCGTGTGCAAAGTGAGTGCAGTGAGTTAGTGAATATCACTTTGCATTTTTGCTCATAACTCGGCCATATAACATCCATTTAACTTGGAATTTTCACACAACACCAGTGGACATATCAGATAACAACAATATACATTGTATTGACCACTCATAAACTTTTTGCACATGTCAACAAAGTTACTAGATCCCTTTAATTTTCTCTCTCTCTTTTCTTTAATGATTTATTTTTTCTTTCTTTAGATATCCCACCCACTTCAAGTTCTTTTCCGTCTTCTATTTTAGATGATCTCACATGTGGCTTCAATCTAATAATGATGAATTGATCTATAAAGCCCGGCGCAGACAGAGCCGACTCGACCCGATCCGACTGGTTTTCAGTCAAGCTAGAGTCAGTTTCGCTCAGTCAGGGCCGATCCAACATGTTGAATCGGCCTCGAATGACCTCCGACTGGCACTTGACCGGAAAAACCGGAGTCCTGAGGCAGCGCATACTGAGTTAATCAGGGTGAAAACCAGTCGGATCGGGTCGAGTCGGCTCTGTCTGCGCCGGGCATAAGACAACGAAACATGACTATGAGTTGTTTCCCAATAATTATTTTTGTTCCTTTTCCCATACCCTGTTATTAAGGTTGTTTATAAATAAACTAATTGTAAGTCAAATAGAGCCGAGCATGCTAAACTAGCAGGTGTTTATTTCAACTAAACATAAAACTTAAAGGGAAAGTTGAGTTTTGGTAGAGAGGGCGCTAGACTACTTAATTGGTTTGTGAGGTAATGAAAAACTGAGTGTAAAATTTGAAAGAGCATAATATTTCAACAATAAAATCATCTTTGTTTGATCAAAATCGGTTCAGAAACGGCTGAAATATCCATAAATATAACAATTTGTAATAAACCCGGGGCCCCGGGTTTATTAGAGAAATTTGAACCAGCCGTTAAAAATTCAAAAAAATGCTTCCTCTTTTCAAAAAGTTACAAAATAGGTATTTAAATAGTTGTTGGTTATTTCTCTATCTAATCACTATTTCAACAAAGCATCACATGCACAATATTTTATTCAAAATGGTTGAAACCGATGAGTGTTTAGAGAGCGCCCTCTTACGTTTTAACGACTCTTTTTGAATGATAACATGATCTTTACTACGTCATTTGTAATTTTGTGTTCCTTTCTAGTTATAACTATTAGTTTGTAATGTAATGATGCAGGTTTCACTAAAACTGTACTCTCCTTACCAGAACTCAACTATCCCTTTAAGTTTGTTTTTAGAACTTTGAAACCAGTAGAAAACATACATGTTAATGTTGTTTTCAACGTACTTTGTTTGTTATTTTAGTTTATTATTCTGTAAACAGTGTTTGAATTTCAAATATCAAAATGCAATCCTTTAATTATCTGGTAGAATATAATGAATGTTTTTTTAGATCTAAAAAAAAACAAGCATAAAACAAATACTATCAGACTATCATGGTAATTGCAGTTTTTAATGTACATAATTATTTCGTGTTTGATATTTTGTAATTGAAATTTAATTGAAATATTAAAATATCTTCTTTTAATTTTCTCGCCTCTTGACCCTTTCGAAATTCAAATGATAGATCAACCAACTAACAAATCATTCAACCATATTTTCTTAACCTTATTTTTCGCTCACTCTATCTTTCCTATATTAACCGCTTTAAACTCACTTCATTACTTTTCACTGATGCCATTACATCCTAACGTGTCATTTAATTTTTCATTAATTACGACGATTGATACGAGTCAGCGAAACATGACTGAATCGTCATGGTTGGGTGCTTCTCACAGCTGGAATCACCATTTCCGACTGAGCCGTCTGTTCAGAAACCTCAAATGATTATTTATTAGAAAGTATAAATTGTTTTAAATATGTACAGCAACAATAAAGAGAACTGATACTACTAATGAAACAAATATCAATATTATTGATACTTAGAGTGATGATGGTGAAGATGATGATGATGATGATGATGATGATGATGATGATGATGATGATGATGATGGCGATGATACAAAATAAAACAAAAATTGTATCATGATAATATTATGATAATAGTTATCATAACCCCAATGTTTTACACAAAATCATATATACACAAATGAATACCCAATGTGTTATATGTACAAAACATTTGCATTGTTCATTTTAAAGTAATTGTTATTGTACTTCTGGTAAGTTTCGCCCTTGTTTGAAATGTATTCGTACATACCGGGTTACATAAATAAAATTTAAAAAAGAAGAAAAACCATGTACGCCATTGTAAAATGCATGCATAAGACAGAGTACGGATCCGGAACTCGGATCAAATAAATTATGTTGGACAAATCCTCGCGTATATATAAGATGGCCATGACAGTTCGATTTTTCGATCACCTTACTCGGGAAGAGAACCAGGAGGACATGTTTTAACATCGAACTCACCGTAACCCTGGCATCGCTTTCACTGGGGTAGCTATATAAGGGGAGAAAGGGGAAGGGGTAACCCCCCCCCCCCCCCCAACAATCTGGGTGTTCTTGTCCAACGCACTGTTCCCACCGTTAATATAACACGATTTTAGTTACGACGCAATTGAGAGCCAAAGGTTTTGTTTCGAACTCATCGTAAAACCTAGCACCGCTTTCACTGGGGTAGCTACGGAAGGGGGACCAGGTGCTAAGGAGGAGGGGGGGGGGGGGGGGGGAGTAACCCCCAAATATTCGGGAATGAGTGTACCCCACACTGCACCCCAGTTAATAGGAAACCAATAGAAATAATCATAACCCTAGCCACGCTTTTATTTGGGTACCGCAAGGGGCCATTGGGAGGAGCATACCGCCACTGATTCAGAAATTCTTGTACCTCACACTGCACCCCCTGTTAATAGAAAACGATTTGAACACCACTTTAAGGTCGGATTTGAGTGATGGACAGGCATCATCTAGTAGGAACTCCACTAAAATGATTGGTTATAAATAATTGATATCATGGCGTTAATATTAATTTTGAATGAACGCCAACATTATAAAAACAACAACAATAACATGGCCACTTTTAATTATGACACAAGTCTTAGAGAGACCAACCTTTTGTATCAAACTCACAATGTATTCGTTACCCTACCATCAATATCAATGGCGCTGCTAGCCTAGAAGGGGCCAGGGAAGGGTGTTAACCCCCACCAATTCGGGATTTCATTTTTGTATCCCACACTGCACCTTCTGTTACTAATATAAAACGATTTAAATCCTTCTTGTCATTCTCGCACACGAGATAAGAGGGCACGTCGAGCTGATCGTATCGTAATCCTAGTATGACATTAGTGTCGTACAGGCAACATACAACAACGGCGTAGTCATGGTTAAAACATCGTAGAGGGGGGGGGGGGGATAGGGTGGCAGCGTGAACAGGTTTGTCTAGCGAAGGTCACCAGAGGGGTGGGGGCTGTACCATGGCTGTACATATATATACACACGCATTTTTATGATGACAACTGACAAGAACATTCAAAGAAGGTCTTCAGTTATTTTTGTAGATACTTAAAGGTGCACCTGTAAAGTGTCACATATTGCCCAAAATGACATTTGAGACTTCCATCCTATACCAAAATCATTGTAAGATATGTCCGAATGATGTGTAAAAGTTTCATTGAAAGTGAACACTGCTTTCCTGGTTAAAAAGGCGAAAATATGCGTCAGCTTTTACAACGAATTACTGTTCCGAACGCTCTTGAGCTGAATGATAGATATCGTCATACTTAAGGGGCATTTGAAAAAATGTAACCCTATTTTATTCTTCTCTTACCATAAGCTAAACAACACGGTAGAAGAGAAACGAAGAAGCTCCAATTAATGTTCGTGGAGTTATACACACTACAGGCATCCCTTTAACATGTTTTTAGTATTTACCTAAAAATGGCATAATTTTGCCCGCGTTTTCTTTTGTCCATATTTTTGTCCCCGAAAATTGGAGGAGGCACCTGGGAAACAGGGAAACGTGCCTGCAGCCCCCCCCCCCCCCCCGTAGCTACGCCCTACCACTTTCCCCATAGTTAACTCCCATCTGGGTTGATCCTTGCTATGCCCCTTGTTGTGCTTCCATTCGCTATCGATGGGAATCCATTCCCCAAGGTACAGAATTCATGAATAATGGTAGATTATTACATTATTACATTACGAATGTTCACTTTCGGCTGTTTGTCAAGGTCCTGGATGCTGTCGCTTATGGCATAGTCCCACTATAATACCGTATTTCCCTCCGTTCCCTTTCCGTTTGACATCCGGAAGGTACTAGCAGAATGCTGGCAGGAAACGAAAATGATGCGGACGAAGTTCGGATTGGAGGATACTAGGACTCTAGGAGGATACTTTTTTTTAATTCGCCTGCGTTTCGCGTGAAACGAAACGTCATGGAACTTCCTGACCATCCTGATCGTTTCGCCCATTTTCGTTGGATAGGAAATGAGATACTCTACAGTGGGTCTAGGCCATTTACATACATGTATTTAAGTCGGTTCAGATTCGTAAATCAGACGCGCTGTGCCATCTTGATAACGCTTTGCGCACGGTGCGAAATACACACTGGCTCAGTGTTATGTATAGTGTGCGCACAAACTAGCCTAGTTACGAATGGTGAACCGCGCTGGAGCATCCCTATTCTTGGAAGGAATGCTCCCCAGGGGGTGGAGATGGTGCACACAATGTGTACTAATTTGCATTGTATCTTATATCCGGGGTAATAGTGTAAAGCGCTTAGAAATGATTATCAATCATATTACGCGCAATATAAATTGAGTATATTATTAGTATTATTATGTCAATCTTTGAATAACGCGTTCATTTTTAAGAAAGGTTAATTTTGTTGATGTTGAATTTCTGTAAGACTACTTCACATGGTGAACGTATAATTATGAATAGTTCTGAGAAAGAAAAACAATTATCACAGAAAATTAAATTATATTTAATAAACATCTTTTTATATTCTTTGTAGAATATTGGATATATCGGATATTAATTAAATGCAAGAAATACACCATCTTTACTCCTTAAAGGGATCTGTATAGTAACATTGTCAAAATCCAAAAAACTTTCATACCTTGTTGTATTTGTATTACCAATAGAGGCATGGAACAGGTTTTTTTTTCGAATTTCCCTTTCGTTAGAAAGATATTTATGATTGAAGTGTTCATATTTTGTTATATCCACTGGATAGTCATTACTGTGTACACAGTCGGAGCAATGGGTAAGCAAATAATTACTTTGCGTTTTAGCTCATTAATCGGCCATATAACATCCATTTAACGTGAAATGTTCACACAATACTCAGAGGACATATCAGATCACAAAACTACACATTATACCAACCATTCATCACTTGCTGCACTTACCAACTAAGTTACTAGATCCCTTTAAGATGTCACACAAAATGAACTACATTATGGGGAAAGCGAATAAAAACACATTTACTTTAAATTTGCTTTTATGGTGTAATATCTTGAAATCGAAAATTGAAGCTAAGGAGAAAGGTGGATAATGGATGGATCGTTAATTCGTAAACACAAATGATTGAACTAAACAAGCATAAATAATTACTATACTGACTGCAGTGCAAAACATGTTTGTTCCAAGCAAAGACAGATAGAACATTAATGTGGCGTCACTATAATCAGCGTGTCGCACTCGCTTTCGTCTTTGCGTTGTAAGTTGGATCAGTGACGTAGCTAGCAAAGGAGCGGGCACCGGTGCGGGGGGGGGGGGGGGGGGGTGCTCCCTTCCAATGTTTGACAAAAACAATACAAGTCATAAGGGGAAATATCTTTGCAAAGGGGGGGGGGGGGTTCGTGACCTCCCTTCCAATCATTTGACAAAACAATACAAGTCATAAGGGGAAATATCTTTGCAAAGGGGGGGGGGGGGGGTTCGTGACATCCCTTCCAATCATTTGACAAAACAATACAAGTCATAAGGGGAAATATCTTTGCAAAGGGGGGGGGGGGGGCTTCTTGACCTCCCTTCCAATCATTTGACAAAACAATACATATCATAAGGGGAAATATCTTTGCAAAAAACAAAACACGCAAGGTTTGCCCACCCCCCCCCCCCCCCCCCTCCATTCAATCGCGCGTGCCTCCCAATCAGTCCGACCACGCTACACCACTGAGTTGCATGGATAAATGTTAACCAATGCAATACAAACATGAGGAAGCAATTGGAAAGCCGTTAATACATTTTGGATGTACGATTTCAGACTTATGCGAACTCTGGAGGGTTAATACGGCTATACATCATGCGTATTGGAGTACGAGTTCAAAACATGTTGGGGGTTTCCGACTGGCAACTTCGGAGTCGTGATGTATTAACGCACACGCCACAAACAAAAGAAAATATAAAGTTCCCCAATAATTCGTCCCTCCTCAATCGATCCGACCATGCTACGCCACTGAGGATGCGATAGATCTAAACATGATATACAGATGGTGACCGTCGCAAAGACATATCGATTTTGAATAACCCAGAAATGATGCAGCCTCTGAAAACATCATGTGCACAATGGAATATAAATTTACACTTCTGGCAAAATTATGCGCATTGGGGGGAAACAAATAATATCTTTTATAGAATGGGTTGATAAATCCCTGCAATCTGATTGGTTGAGAGCAAAATTTGTGCAGACAATTAATTGCACTGGATGCATGAAAAGTCATGCGTCCGGTAAAAATTTCATGCGTCCGGTAAAAAATTTCATGCGTCCGGTAAAAAAATCATGCGTCCGGTAAAAAATTTCATGCGTCCGGTAAAAAATCATGCGTCCGGTAAAAAATTTCATGCGTCCGGTAAAATTATTTCATGCATCCGGTAATTTTTCTAATTTTTAATTTTTTGACTTTTTGGGGGACGTAACAATGCCCATTCTATAAAACAGATGATGCGCAAGTTTATTTCGTGGGTCGGTGGAATTGTTTGCACGCGGTAACTATGGAAACTAGTCTAAACCCACTCGGCTTCGCCTCGTGGGTTTAACAGTTCCATAGTTACCTTGTGCAAACAATTCCTACCGACCCACTCATACCTGCGCATCATTTGTATAATACGGGATGGCAAATAAAATAAATACAAAATCCCGCATACTTCCCACAACGAAGGCGGGTTCCACTTGATAAAGAGAATCTTTTAGCGAGAAAATATATCTTGCAATTTAATTTCTCTGGTACATGAATGTATAATTCGAATTTCTTAACCAATGATATGTGTTTTATTAGGCGAACTGAATCAATTAAAGAATCAATTCAAAGAAAAGCATGAGTTATTTCCTTGCCTAATACCATACAAATAGAGAGCACCGTGACGTATATAGCGTCCATGATCTAACGTCTGGGATCAAAGTTCCCTTATTCACCCTATATTAATGTATATATAAACCTAAACATCTGCAAACCAATCTTATTTCATTCCCCAAAGTTCATCATAATGTCACCCAAATATGATAAGTGCCTCATTTCATCTAGAATCTTCTAGCTACAGACAATACGTGGTTATACAAAAGTAAGTAAAATATCACCGATTTGGTTCCATCTATTTTGCGTATTTGACAAAAGTGATTGTAAAGTATGATTTTATCCCTCGAATTTCCCTTCAAAACATTCTAAAAACCAATTTTATTTTATCCCCAAAGTTTACCGTCTCTGGGGTCTCATCAAAATCGCAACAGGCTTACGTGCCCGATTTGCTCTCGGAATATGTTATAGCTATATAGACGATTCATTGGCAAGGTATAGACAAGTCAGTATAATATCATCAATTTGGTTTCATTTACTCAGTTCAGTTTCGTTTATAAATCCCAAATATATAGTAAGCGAACCATTTTCCGAAGCACACCGTGCCATCGAAGCCCGCCTCACTTCTCTCGAAATCACATTGAGAGTATTTCGATGTTGCCAAGCACATAACAAAAATCATAAGTGAACTCGTTTGTTTTCATTTGCCCAAAAGTTCACGACCCATGGCACACTAAATCGCAACAGGCTATACGCTTCCAGTGGCGTTATATGGTCAGACTGAATGGGGAGGGGGGAAGGGGGGGGGGGACTTTTTATGTTTGTTTTTTTTTGGGGGGGGTCACATATGTTCCCCCTATATATGTTTTGTATTGTTTTTGTCAAATTAATGGAGGATTGGGTGGGGGTAGGTGCCCCCAGGCCCCCGCCCCCCCCTCCCCCACCACAACCCCATCACGGAGCTCATCTGTCCACTTTCCTTTACTCATCAGCCTATCAACAAATCAAGAAAACATGAACATCTGCAAAATAACTGATTTGATTGCATTCCCCAAGGTTTACCTTGTCTTCATCATGTTCTAAATCGTAAGAGACTTAATATGTGCCCCATTTCTGCTCGAATAGTTTGGCTATATCCAATTCGACTTCAATATCAATTCAGTAACATTAATCTAATGCATTTTCATTCCTATTTTCTCCAATCTCGGCCCCAACAATGCATCAAGATCATTCTAGCTAAATCACATTTTCTGGCGTCGCCTTTTCTCTCGAATTTTCTTACCGCTTTATATATGTAAAGAAGAAAATGCAAGTATATTGCGCGATGTTATGTCGTGTTGTCATAACAATATCACGTTACATGTGGAGGAATTTGCAATTATAGCTAAATCAAATTTGAAGCATTTTTGTTGTCCAAAATAAGAAGAATGTACGCGAATTCACCATTTCACTATACATTTCATCGGTATTTTTTAGATAACTGTACGATGTTAATCGATCAATGAAGTATGAGGAAGCGTCATCATAATAATAATTTACCATGTGTTTAAAAGAACGGTGCAAAAACATATTTTGCAGCATGTATGTTGCCCTTATAGCAGTCATAAGCACCTTTAATGATTTCGGAGACCTGAAATTCATAATTTCACCTTGCTTTCCGTCGGTAATTATTTCAATATTACATGGTTCATCGATCAACTGTAAAATTCCACCGGGCAGGGCCATCAGATACGCAGTAATTATGTGTGTATTACAAACAATAATGCAGCCGATGTACACATTTTTATTTCATATTGGCAAGGTAGTGGCATCGTATGTGCTGTATCGAGGCGTAGGCATAGACCTGTAATCTATTTCCTTGTAAGTGAATGCCACAATAAAATACAAGAAACAGCTTGACCAAATTATTTTGGAAAGGTTTACATGAATACTGTAGCTTAATCTCACGTTGGTCTACAATGATTAGGGCCATATATACCAGTAAGAAGCAATGCCACTTTGATGTTTAAAATGTGTCCACACTTTACAATAAGCATGTAATACAGTATAACCATTGTGCGCAGTCATGCACAAACCAGCCCAGGGGAGGCTTACAAACATGCACAAAGCATTGAAGCACGCGCGTGCGTGCGTGCATCCACATGGAGTAGTAATACACCGGCTGTGTTATTTAAACGAATCGCGTTTCATTACAACTTACAAGTGGTTTGTTTTTAGCGGGTAATTATTGTTAGCCAGAAAATCAATGCATTCACAGGTGGAACGGGGGTAAGGGGGAGTGTGATTATCACTATACACCATTCATTAAAAACTTGAGTCGACCTTGGCACTCAGAGAGCTGGTCACATATGACCGGATACGGATAGCAACATTTTAAATCCGTTCTTGTCATGCGATGTACGTTGTTCTTCTCCGGGGGAATGTTTTGTGCATGAAGCAATGGAGGAGACTTTCACCACCGGATAATTTGATTTCGCAAAATGTTCTATTCGTCAGGCATCCGTTTACGCTATCCGGTGATATGTGACTGGGCCTTTAGCAGGGAAGAAAGGATTTCACACAAGGGGCTGAGAGGGTTTGTTATCCATCCACTCCCTCTTCCCCCTATTTCCCTATTACTTGTGAAATAATTGTTTTTGAAGCTTACATTACCTGCTGAAATGGTTAAAAGGGTTAAAAGGGGAAGATGGAATTTCACACAAGGTGCTGAGAGGGGTGTTATCTACAATTCTCTTGCCCAAGTTCCACCTGTGAATGCATTGATTTTCTGACTAACATTACCCGCTAAAAAACAAACCTCTTGTAATGAAACGCGATTCGTTTAAACAACACACCCGATGTATTACGTACCCCTAAAGTGCCATGTGGATGCATGCACGCACACGTGCTTCAATGCTTTGTGCATGTTTGCAAGCCTCCCATGGGCTGGTTTGTGCATGACAACGCACAATGGCAATACAGTTATGAATTTCTTGTACAATATATAACGTGTGATGGTATTGTATACATAACAATCGTCATATTGTTCAGTGTACACCCTTATCTTCAAATGGGAAGCTTTTGCCTTTCAATTATAATCAATATAGATCGCATTGTTAATAACCGAATAACCAACTTTAAGTTTGTTTCATGATTAAGTTGGCGCTAAGGAATAAGAACCTAATTAATGCTGGATGGAAATGCAATAGGCAGTTTGGGCATCTTCGTTTTCTCCGTCCGCATAGATACACTTTTAGTATTAAAGAGATTTTCAAATTCGTTGGCAATTGATAAAGTGACACATTCCATGTTATGTGGATTTGATTTCAACGTAATATTAGACCAGAGTATGAGGATTGCTGATGGCTCGAGCTCATGTAAAACTGGTAAAAGGGTCCCTTTTCTAGTCGATAAATAGACTACAACGAATACACGAGAACGAATACAAAAATACATAAGGAATATTTCATTTTAATTTTGCAGGGTTCCATTGTAAATGTACGTTCCATGTTTTTGCGGCTTACGTTCCAGGGCCTGTTAAAAACAAACCGCTTGTAATGCAACGTGATACATTTAAACGCCCGCGGTTATACGCATCTTCGTTTTCAAGTCCGCGTAGTGGAGTAGAGACTGAGAGGGGGAGTGAGAGAAACAAACAATGGTATGAAGGGGATGGGGGTTGGGGTTGCCACCAATGTGAGACATAAGTGCCCCCCTCTCTGAGTCGGCCCACAATTCAAAAAATTCAAAAACATACTATTTAAAAAAATATTTTTGACACTGCATAGCTACCACTCCCTTCTACATCCCCATAACTAATGGAAAACCATAACCCATCGCACTGCTTGTCCCCTTTTAGGTTTTAACCTGTTTGGTTATGGGGGCGCAAGATTATTGTAAAAAAAACAAATGAGAAGAAGAAACATAACGACAACAAGATGCATTTTGAATCCACGTTAATCTGACACTATACAAATGTGAACAATACGTTTGACATTTAAAATTTGTAGATGGGTCTGATTTCACGATAGGCTCTTTGTCATGTCCACACAGAACTTTCCCATAACTTTGTTGTCTTTAGATGGACACATCATGTTTGTTACAGTCGATTCGTGTACACATCGCATGTACTTTGAGACTTCAAGAAGGAACAGCGGGTTTCTTTGCATTCCGCGTTTCAATAATTGTTTTAGTTCATAACAAACTCGTCGGTTTTTATAACAAATCATAACGAAGTAATGCTAAGACATTGTATTTGGGAAGGCAATAACTTCACATCAGAAGTAGATCGCATGACTGGCATAGTATTATAGGTGCACATAAAGCCCGGCGCAGACAGAGCCGACTCGACCCGATCCGACTGGTTTTCAGCCTGATTAACTCATTATGCGCTGCGTCAGGACTCCGGTTTTGCCATTCAAGTGCCAGTCGGAGGTCATTCGAGGCCGATTCAACATGTTGGTTCGGCTCCGACTGAGCGAAACTGACTATAGCCTGACTGAAAACCAGTCGGATCGGATCGAGTCGGCTCTGTGTGCGTTTTGCTTAATGCTTAAAGTGATCCATTAATTTCTTTAGATATTTCCAGAAGTAATATTTGAGACTTCATTCATATAATAATATGTTCTGAATGATGTGTGAAAGTTTTTTACGAAAAATAACACTTCAAACCTAGTGAAAAGTGAACAGTTATGTTCGCGGATTTTGTCACCAATACTGCCTATTGATTTTGACTGCAATCGAAATCTTATCATAAATATCTTAATAATTAAGGGAGCAAAAAACACCCGTAGATTTTTTGTTCAACCATAAGACAAACAACCAAATACAAGAGAAATGTAAAAGCACCAAGTAATTTAGTTGAATTATTTGACAAAGTTAATCGATCACTTAAAGGGTGACTAAATAAAAAAATAAAAACGCTTTGGTTGATCTATGATAATGAATACATCACATATCTGTTGACTATTTCATGTACATTACTGTCATATTTTTTATATTATTTGTTCTATTATTTTTTTCTACCTGCTAAGATCCACCCCTAAAAAAACCCTACACAATTGACTTCTCTGACATCACAATACCATTCAACCACCGATCAGCTAGATAAACATTTACAAAAGATATGTTCTCACCCACTGAGTACCGTATTTCATTGAAACCTTCTTTTCATGGTGAGTGGGCATTGCATAAAGCTTACAATACTATTGTAAATAGCTTAAAACTGGTGGTCAGTTGACATACCAATGTCTTTTGTTCATCTAGCTGGCTGATGGAATGGTATTGTGAGGTCAGAGAAGTCAAGACAATAGCTTCTGGCAGGGTTTTTCAGGGGTGAAGCTGAGCAGGTAGAAAAAATAAATAGAAAAATTAATATAAAAAATATGACAAAAATGTAAATTTAAAAATACACACCCAAATAAATAAACAAACTGCCGAACAAACCAAACAGCCAACTATCCAGCCAACTAACAAACAAACAAACAAACTAACAAACAAACAAACCAAAAAACAAACACACAAACAAACAAACTAACAAACAAACAATCAACATCATGCGCATAAAGACCGTGAGATCAATTTCTAGGATTTTTGCAAGGTGGGGGGAAGGGAGGGGGGGGGGGGGGGGGGGACTGACCGGTGAACACTAATCTAACCCTACGTGATGATACTGGGCTATAGAGTACCGAAGTGTGACGTCAGAGCTATTCATTGCCATGGGTCAGGCAAGTCATGAATTGGTGATTTAGCGGTTGCTAAGAAGGCAATCGTCCAGCTCCGACCCACTACAAAATGCCAGTATGAAAGGACAAGTTGTTTAGAACTACTATGCCATAACAAAAGCATGTGACGTCACTACTTCGGTACTCTACAGGGTGCATGTTTGAACCCCATTCAGGCGTGACAAAGAGGACTCTCTTGACCATAACATCTCGGAGAAATCCCCCGGGGGTGGGGGGGGGGGGGGATACGCCACACACTCTACGAGGTGATACACAGGAGGAGAAAGAAACACATCAAGATGTCGTGAGTCGTGGGTACATAGTGCACTGATATGTAACTTAAAGGGATAGTTGAGTTTTGGTATAGAGGGCGCTACACAAAATATTTTGTTTGCGAGATAATGACAAACTGAGTGTCAAATTCAAAAGAGCATACAATTTGTAATGTCAAAATAAACTTTATTTGATCAAAATCGGTTCAGAAATGGCTGAAATATCCATAAACATAACCAGTTGTAATAAATGTGGGGCCCCACACTTATTAAATAATTTTGAACCAGCCGTTTAATTATTTTTTTTAAGTGCTTCCTCTTTTCAAAAATTTACAAAAGAGGTTTTTAAATAGTTGTTGATTATCATTCTATCTAATCACTATTTCAACAAAACATCACATGCAAAATTTTTCATTTTAAATGGTTGAAACCGATGAGTGTTTAGAGAGCGCCCTCTTGAGTTTTAACGGCTCTTTTTGAATGATAACAGGCTCTTTACTAAGTCATTTGTAATTTTTAATTCCTTTCGAGTTATAACTATTAGTTTTTTAACTGCATTACTTACTCTGCATAAACTTGACAAGACATGGTCATGATGCTAGTGAAATGCTCGGTTATGACCTGACTGTTGAACATGTTCACGGACCATGCATCTATACTATTATGCCCATCAGGGGTATACAAGGGTGCATATTTTACCCCCATTCAGGCGTGAAAGACGGAACCCTCTTGACCGTGACAATAAAACGTAAAATATATAGGGGAAACCCCCGTGGGCGGGAATACACGTCACACTCTTCTGGTTGACACAGTAGTAGAAAGAGACACTTGACATTTTCCCGAAGTATGTCGTCGTATAGTAGCACCAGGGGGCTTCGGGGTGTTTCGCATGAGCGTGTATATATATAGGTGAGGAAGCGTCAGTGTCATAGCTACTCGGGGAGGGGGGGGGGGGGGGGCGGGGTTACGGGACCACGTGACACTGATTGATGACAAAAATGATTCAGAAACATAATAAAGACATACAACACTCTTCTGGGTGACAAACGAGAAGAACGAAGCACTTGACATTTTCTCGAAGAATGCCGTGGTAGCGCCAGGGGGGCTGCGGGGTGTTGCGCATGACTGACGCGAAGAGTGTATATGGGAAAGGGCCAGTGGCAGCTCTACTGGAGTGGGGAGGGGGAGGGTGGTACGGGGGCCCGTGCCATTGATCTATGGTACAAATATACATAAACAATTAAACATATTAATGACATACCAACAAAACTCTTCTGGGTGACGAAGGAGGAGAAAAGAAACACTTGACATTTTCCCCAAGTATGTGGTGGCAGCGCCAGGGGGGCTGCGGGGTGTTGCGCATGAATGCCGCGTAGAGTGTATCATGGGCGTAGATCAGGGGGGTGTCACTCTGCCACCTCATACTTGGGGGAAGATGGGTCAGCGACATAGCTACATATGTGGAGTGGGGTGGGGTACGGGGACACGTGCCTCTTATTGATGGATCTAACATGTAAACCAACATAATAAAGACATAAAACACTCTTCTAGGTCATAAAGGAGGAGAACGAAGCATTCGACATTTTTACCAAAGAGTGTCGAGGTACAAGCGCCAGGGGGGCTGCGGGGTGTTGCGCATGAATGACGCGTAGAGTGTATATATGATAGGCGAAGATGGGTCAGTGACATAACTATGGGGTGGGGCGTGGTACGGGGGCACGTGCCACTAATGGATGACAAAAATGATTCAGAAACATAATAAAGTCATACAACACTCTTCTAGGTCATAAAGGAGGAGGACGAAGCACTCGAGATTTTTTACCAAAGAATGTCGAGGTACAAGCGCCAGGCATGCCAGGGGGTTGCGTATGAATGACGCGTATATGAATGACATGTATATGATAGGAAAAGATGGGTCAGTGACATAACTATGGGGTGGGGCGTGGTACGGGGGCACGTGCCACTAATGGATGACAAAAATGATTCAGAAACATAATAATGTCATACAACACTCTTCTAGGTCATAAAGCATGAGAACGACACACTTGACATTTCCCCTAAGTATGTGGTGGCAGCGAAAGGGGGCTGCGGGGTGTTGCGCATGAATGGCGCTTAGAGGGCATGAGACTTCAGCTGGGTCAGTGTCATATCTACTAGGAGGGGGTGGTGGTATGGGGCACTTTTCACTTATCGATGACAAAAATGATTCAGAAACCTAATGAAGACATACAACACTCTTCTAGGTCATAAAAGAAGGAGAACGAAGCACTTGACATTTCCCCCAAGTATGTGGTGGCAGCGAAAGGGGGCTGCGGGGTGTTGCGCATGAATGGCGCCTATATAGAGAGGGTAAAGAACCTGGGTCAGCGTCCTATCATAGCTACGGGAGGGGAGATATAGAATTATTCGGGCACAATATCTCAGTCCCTCTGAGAAAAAAACGTTCCCCTACGCCAATGGGGGTGGGGGGGGGGGGGGGGGTACGGGCAAGGCATGTGTCATTTATCAACGACACAGAGATAAAGAAACACAATAGAGAAACAATTGCCCGCCCCCCTCCCCCCGCCCCCATTAGATTCGCTCCCCCCCCCCCCTCAAATCAGTTGGCAATCCCTACGTTAATTTACCTCTCTGCTCGATAGCATACTTGAACAATGCATCGTGCCAATTGACTACTCTTTTATTCATGATAATTTGATATCAACATGCGTGAAATGGATCAAGGTCAAATGTTTGAAACTAGACGTCAAATTCAAAAGGTGTTTTAAAGGGGATATATTAAAGGGAAAGTTGAGTTTTGGTAGAGAGGGCGCTAGACTACTTAATTGGTTTGTGAGGTAATGAAAAACTGAGTGTAAAATTTGAAAGAGCATAATATTTAAACAATAAAATCATCTTTGTTTGATCAAAATCGGTTCAGAAACGGCTGAAATATCCATAAATATAACAATTTGTAATAAACCCGGGGCCCCGGGTTTATTAGAGAATTTTGAACCAGCCGTTAAAAATTCAAAAAAATGCTTCCTCTTTTCAAAAAAGTTACAAAATAGGTATTTATATAGTTGTTGGTTATTTCTGTATCTAATCACTATTTCAACAAAGCATCACATGCACAATATTTTATTCAAAATGGTTGAAACCGATGAGTGTTTAGAGAGCGCCCTCTTACGTTTTAACGGCTCTTTTTGAATGATAACATGATCTTTACTACGTCATTTGTAATTTTGTGTTCCTTTCTAGTTATAACTATTAGTTTGTAATGTAATGATGCAGGTTTTGGTTACTAAAATTCAGTTTCACTAAAACTGTACTCTCCTTACCAGAACTCAACTATCCCTTTAAAGATATGTTGCGTCACAACATTTCGATTTTATATTTACCAAGAAAGGAAAATCTGCAAAAATATATAGAGGATATGAAATTTCTCCCCGTATACTTTATTTTCTGAGTGTCTGTAGGTTTATTATGACTTACTGAATAATGATCATAAAGAAAGGCAATTATATCACCAGACAAGCATATCTACGCCAATATGTTAGCAAATATATATTTCATTCATATTTGTTCCTCAATCAAATGTCAAAAGTCAAATCAGGTCGATAATAAAGCATTGATAAACGATAATATTTTGGTTTCGAAATTTCCTGTCATATGTCGTACACGCATTTCCGCCATAATAAGAGCACTATCACCATCGAGTAATAAATCGAGTAAATTGCCACAAAATAAAATGATGATGTATTGTAATTTTGCGCAGCCAATTTTCCATAAATAAGTTTGATCAGGAATCGAGAAACCTATAATTATTCATCCATAGTCTACAGTATAGACATTTCTCGGTCGTTAGTTTTGCATTGCATAATCGCGACTGCATGAATCCATTGCCAATATTGAGTAAGGTGCCAAAATATCAAATGACGATTTATTGTAATTTTACGCAGCCAACTTTACCTTAAACAGGAATCGTGAAACATATCATTCATCGATCATCCATAGAGTCTAGAGCATTAGTCATTTCTCGGTCTTTAGTTTTGTATAGTGCATAATCGCGACTGCGTGAAGCCAATGCCAGGGGTGACACGAATCGAGTAAGTGGCCAACATCTTATATAAATATGACTTTTTTGTTGTAATTGTAGGCAGCCAAATTCCAGTCAACGTGATCGAGCAGCTGTCAAGATAGCTTTCTAATCATTCACTAGAATCAATCTATACATTTTCTTTGTCTTTAGTTTTGGTCACTGCATAGTTACTATGGCGTTAATTACATGCCAATTAGGGTGACAGAAGTTGAGTATGGTGCCAAAATTGTATATGATGATGATGTGTAGTAATTTTACGCAAGCAATTTTCAGTTCGAGCTCCTTTCAAGAAACCTTTTTCAAGTTTTGGATTGTGCGACTGCGTATTAATTCCATGCCATTTAGGGTTAAAGGGATAGTTGAGTTCTGGTAAGGAGAGTACAGTTTTAGTGAAACTGAATTTTAGTAACCAAAACCTGCATCATTACATTACAAAATAATAGTTATAACTAGAAAGGAACACAAAATTACAAATGATGTAGTAAAGATCATGTTATCATTCAAAAAGAGCCGTTAAAACGTAAGAGGGCGCTCTCTAAACACTCATCGGTTTCAACCATTTTGAATAAAATATTGTGCATGTGATGCTTTGTTGAAATAGTGATTAGATAGAGAAATAACCAACAACTATTTAAATATCTATTTTGTAACTTTTTGAAAAGAGGAAGCATTTTTTTTGAATTTTTAACGGCTGGTTCAAAATTCTCTAATAAACCCGGGGCCCCGGGTTTATTACAAATTTCATATTTCAGCCGTTTCTGAGCCGATTTTGATCAAACAAAGATGATTTTATTGTTTAAATATTATGCTCTTTCAAATTTTACACTCAGTTTTTCATTACCTCACAAACCAATTAAGTAGTCTAGCGCCCTCTCTACCAAAACTCAACTTTCCCTTTAAGCATGTCGAGTAATGTGCCACACTATTCTATGATAAATTATTGAAATTTGTACGCAGCGGATTTCCCATAAACATGTTTGAGCAGCTGTCGAGAAACGCTTCTTTGTATTTATTTAGTCTAGACATTTCTTTAGTCCTTGGCTTTGTCATGGCAGAGTTACGATTGCGTGAATTCTATGCTAATCAGGATGACATAAATTGAGCGAGGTACCACGATTATGCAAAATTATATATTCAGTCGTTATGTATCTCATCAATGTTTCAAGTAAACAGTCAAGCGACCATGAAGCGACCTTGTTTATCTTCTAGTTTCATGCCATTTGGGGTGACAACATCGAGTAATGTGCCACAATATTCAATGATGAATTATTGAAATATGCACGCAGCGGTTTTCCCATAAACATGTTCAAGTGGCAGTCAGGAAACCTTTTTCATTTATTTATAGATTCTAGGCATTTCTTGGTCTTTAGTTTTGTCACTTTGGCGTGAATTCCATGCCAATTAGGGTGACTAAACTCCCGGGGGGGGCACTCATGTATAATGTAAGACGGACGGGTATGTGCCGCTTAAAAGAACCCCTTTTTCACACCCGATTGCCGCTCTAAAGATACCCGATTTTCAAAAATTGCCGCTCCCTACTATAGACGCCCGGAATGACTTGGCTAGGTAGTTGAGTAGCGCCAAGTCCATTATTCTTCTTCTAGTCAGCTCCTTGGACCACCATTTGAGCCTTTTTGAGGGTTTCCGTAGGTCTTTGATAGCTCCAAGTCTATGTATTTTGTAGTTTTAGTCTGCTCCTTAGACCCCTTAACTCTCGTTTCAGGGTTTTTGTAGCTCCAAAGACCCTATATGTTGTGCTTGTAGTCAGCTCTTAAGACCCCCATTTCAGAGTTCCGTGCGGCATACCCCCGTCAACAAATTATTCGAGTGCCCCCCCCCCCTCCCCCGGGATTAAACTCAAGTACTCGGTGCCATTAATATTATATGAAGATGAATTGTTATTTTACGTATCTTACTTCCCATCAACATCATTCATATTCGAGCAGCTTTAGACGTCAAGAAACCTTTTTATCAATTAGTTATAAGATTGTCTATACAGCTCTAGTAGTCAGGTTCACTATGTCGAAATTTTAGCTTTCGTAAACTTTTTTTGGGGATTTGTAAACCTATACATTTTTGGAATCTGTATAGTATAAGAAGTCAGAAAACCAATGTTTACAATTTGCCGGAAGCATTTATGGCGGCCATCTTGGATTTTCAAAATGGCCGCCATAACAATAGGTGTTTCTCATTATCTCAGCTTCCAGGTGGCCTAGAGTAATGATTTGAATGACTAAACATATGTTTTCATGGATGGGGAAGACAATGGTACAATGTTAAATAAGATCAACACAACCACAAAGCGGCCATCTTGGATTTTCAAAATGGCCGCCTTGAAAATCAGTGTTTTTCAATATTTCAGGATTTAAGTGGCTTCGAGTCATGATTTTAACGGCTAAACATATGTTTTCAGGGATGGGGAAGACAGTGGTACAATGTAAAATAAGATAAACATAACCACAAAGCGGCCATCTTGGATTTTCAAAATGGCCGCCTTGAAAATCAGTGTTATTCAATATTTCAGCATTCAAGTGGCTTAGAGTCATGATTGTTATGGCTAAACATACATTTTCAAGGATGAGGAAACTGGTGGTACATTGTAAAATAAATTAAACATAACCACAAAGCGGCCATCTTGAATTTTCAAAATGGCCGCTTTGAAAATCTCTGTTTCTCAATATCTCAGCATCCAATAGACTTAGAGTCATTATTTCCACGGCTAAACCTACATTTTCGCACATAAGGAAGCCAGTGGTATAAAGTTAAAAAAAGCTTGCATAACAATATAGCAGTTTATCTTGTTCACCATATTATAATGTTTGTCAATAATGCCTCGGCACGTTTATATGTAGCAATCATAACTTTATTACGTCTAGGCCGCTTCTTGGACAAATTTATATCAAAATGTTTGGATGTCATAATCATCATCATGATCATTACTATCACTGGTCGGCAACATGTCATTCCGAGAGTCCTCGTCATTCTAGCACTGAGTTCATACTGAACTATGCATGGTAAATTATTGGTCCTGCAAGAGCATCCATTTTGAACAGTCTTCTCTGCACTGGTATCTCACCATCTCGATGATGGCTTTGAAGGTTGGGAGGACCGGATTTACCTGATCAGCTGATGTGTCCTTGTAGTAGTCATGCTGCAGTGGATCCAGGAACGGCTGCTGAGCAAGGCTTTCTTGACCTCATAATGTGGCCCGGATCTGGACTCAGTGAATGTGCTGCTTGGAACAACTCGGGGATGCAATATCGATGCCCTTTAGTGCGTATGCAGTAGCCTACAGACGAATGTAGAAAGTGATGACAGCCGATCTTCAGTGACTTCAGCGGCATCTAAAAGCAACTACAGTGTATTGATGACTTCTCCACCTGTTGAGGTAGACTTGCAGCTTGGTTGCCTTGCCTATGCAAGAGAACCGTCCTGTGTTGCCTGCCCCTGTGATTGCGCGATAGGCTAGAATAGTATTTGCATTTCTGGACAAAGAGCTGCCTATATTGGCTGTACTTGGACTACTCCGGAAGGCATCGACATGGACGGTTTTCTCAGCAAAGGAATAGTGCCATGACCAGCACCAGAACATCAGTGTATGAAAACCACCAATTCTGCATCAGGCAGGCTTATCTTTGATGCCTGTATTGTGGATCATCAGTGTATCCGCCTTTTCGTGATCATTGTCCTCGATTTGCATCTCGCTGTTGCTCCTAATATGAATACGCCAAGTGGCAGATGCAATATCCAGCTTTGACGAGCCCTGGTCATGTTGGTTGATAAAAAAGTAAAAGACCTTACCTTGCCAATGCTGGCATATAAGGCGGCGCCTATCTCCGATTCATTAGCCCTATGTCACACGTCTACAAAATGTAGCGAAAGCTACAGAAGGGGCCGGCCAGTCCTCTGGTAAATTGTGTGATTAAAATTCCCTTCTCCATTATGTAGATGCCGAGCGCCTGGATAGAAGGCAGAAGGTACAATTTTGGTATGACCCGGTCTGGGATCGAACCCGGGACCTCCCGTGCATGAGGCGGACATTCCAACCACTGATCCACCATGCTCGGTCATGTTGGTTGCACTCCAGTGTTTTTGCTGTCAGATACGCAGTCGGATCAGTCTTCGTTTTGTCGTGGTAAAAGAAACGGGTCATAATTGGCAGGTATTGCTCTGCACCAGTTCCGGGATCCGCTGCAGCATGGCTACTACAATGACACAGCAGGTTCGCACTTCTTCGCACATGTCGCATTATTTTGCACTTGTTCGCGCTAATTAGTAGGACCCAAGCAGACTGAGATTGATGCTCGTGTAGGTCCAATAATTTATCATGCATAGACCTCTGCCAGTGTAGCACTCAGTGCAAGAATGACGAGGACTGTAGGAATAATATATTGTCGACCAGTGACAGTGATGAGGATGATGAAATGCAAAGACTCTGCATAAATATGTCAATAAGCTATCTAGACATGCTAGAGGTATAACGTGCTACACATTGAAGTTCTGAACCATTAAGAACATCTGTTATAATGAAACTAACATTATAATCTATATCATGTTAAGCTTACTTTACTTTAAACCACTGGCTTCCTCATCTTGAAAATGTATGTTTACCAATTAAAATCATGACTCTAAGCCACTTGGATGCTGAAATAGTGAGAAAAAACGTATTTTCAAGGTGGACATTTTGAAAATCCAAGATGGCCACTTTTGGGTAATGTTTAGATTCATTTACTTTGTACCATGCACTGGTTTTCTCATCCCTGAAAATGTATGTTTAGCCGTTAAAATCATGACTTTAAGCCACTTGCATGCCGAATAGTGAAACAAAACGCCTTTTCGTGGCCATTTTGAAAATCCAAGATGGCCGCTTTGTGGTTGTGTGTAGCTTACGGTATTTTAATTCATACCATCGGCTTCCAAATCCCTGAAAATGTATGTTTAGCCATTAAAATCATGACTCTGGGCCACTTAGATGCTGAGATATTGAAAAACACTGATTTTCAAGTTGGCCATTTTGAAAATCCAAGATGGCCGCTTTGTGGAACCTTATGTTTGACTAATTTGACATTTTACCACTGGCCTCCTAGTCCCTGAAATTGGATGTTTAGCCGTTAAAATCATGACCCTAGGCCACATGAATGCTGAAATATTGAAAAACACTGATTTTCAAGGCGGCCATTTTGAAAATCCAAGGTGGCCGCTTTGGGGTTATATTTATCTTATTTTACATTGTACCACTGTCCTCCCCATCCCTGAAAACATATGTTTAGCCATTAAAATCATTACTCTAGGCCACCTGGAAGCTGGGATAATGAGAAACACCTATTGTTATGGCGGCCATTTTGAAAATCCAAGATGGCCGCCATAAATGCTTCCGGCAAATTGTAAACATTGGTTTTCTGACTTCTTATACTATACAGATTCCAAAAATGTATAGGTTTACAAATCCCCCAAAAAAGTTTACAACTTTACATAGTGAACCTGACTATAGGTCTTTAGTTTGTCATTGCATGTGACAATTCTGTGAATTATATGCCAATTTGGGTTCCATAATTGAGCAACGTGCCATGATTATGCACTAATGATATATCCAGTTGTTATGTATTCCATCACCATGTTTCGAGGAACAGTCACGAACCAGTCACGTGAACTTTTTATCCCAAGTGTCTAGACTTTTCTCGAGTGTGAACTCGACTGCGTGAATTCGATGCCATTTAGGGTGACAAAAGTCGGAATAGGGTGCCAAAATATTCGATGTATCGTAATTATTGTACGTATCCGATTTAACATTAATATCGCCAAGCAAATCGAGAAAACTTTTTTTAATCCATCCCTGAGGTCTAGAAATTGTTCGGTCTTTATTTTTATCATTGCGTGAATCTCATGCCAAATGTGGTGAAAAATGTAAGGTGCCACAATATTCTATATGATGTATCCAATCGTTATGTCACCTTTATTAAACCTTTTTTTACCCCCTAGTGTTGAGACGATATAACCGTCATAATGATCTCGATCGCGTGAATGTCATGCTATTTTGGGTGACATTGTTTGTTTGTTGTTGATTTATTTCCGTATAAAAAGTCAACATCAATGTATACAAATTAAAGAATTTTATAAATCGTACATGACGAAACAAATAACAAGTGATGAAATAATGAGGATTTCGGCTGGATAACCCATACACTTGACAAATAAATGCGACGATAATACATTGATGATGAACCGACTCGTTATGTATTCCGTCAACATGTTTTGATAAACAGTAAAGTGTCCTTTTTTATTCCATATGTTTAGACGTTTCGAGACCGTTGGTATAATTGTCATACAGTATGATCTCAGTTGTGTGAATTACATGCTAATTAGGGTTTTAAAAAATCGAAAAAGATACTAATATACAGTTGTTAACTGGTGGTGGAGGGAAAAGCACGGAATGTTCCACTCCAAAGGGATTTTAAATGCTATTGAGGGAAGAGTAAATAAGTCCCGAGACGTAGTCGAGGGACTTATTTTCTTCACGAAATAGCATTTTAAATCCCGAGGGGAATATTCCATGATTTTCCCGACAGCAAAGTTAACAACTGTTTTATCATCTGATTGGCCGGTTAACAGTGCCATGTAACATCCAAAAATGTTACATGGCAGCTGATGTACTGTATTTACTAAGTCAGGTGATAATACCATCTATGACATGTGCCCGACTCGTTACTTCATGTAGCTAATTCGAAACTATCGTATTGGAGCAACTTTTGATAAACATTTTACCTATCCCTTGAGTTTAGAGATGACATCTTGTCGGTCGTTGGACGTTTGGTCGCAATTGGTATCAACTGGGTGAATCCCATGTCAATTAGGATGACAAAAATGGAGTAACGTGTTAAGATATTCTTTGATAATGTATTACTTACTATTATATACATATAACATCAACACATTCGAGCCAAGATAATTATGCCAAAGCAGAGCCAATCTCTTTGGTACTGTCATGGCAAGATCGTGCTTGCGCGAATCCCATGGCTATCGGTCCAACACTATGGGAAAAGGTGTCACTACATTGAAAAAATGTATAATAATTGTATGTGCCGCATATACTACCGAGTGCCTGTTTGACATACAGTGAACAGTCAAGAAACCTTTGTTTGTCCCCAGAGTCTAGACATTCATTTTTCTCTGCCGTGGGTAATGTCATTACATCATTGGCGTAGCCATGTAGGATATAACGAAGGCGACGCCCCCACCCCACCCACCCCGCCCCCTCCTCCTTCCAGTTTGGAGACCAGTTTATACAAATGACAATACAGCCTTAAGCACATGCTGATGCCATTAGCGTCCCATGTGCATTTCGCCATCCACCCTTGCTTTAAAATATGTTATACGCCACCCCAACCACCCTCACCCCCCCCCCCCCCTCAACCCCCTCCCTGCTTGGCAATTTCTGGTCCTACTAATGTAGATATTTCTAGGTCATTGTTTTTGCAATAGCTTGCTCGCGATTGCGTGAGTCCCGTGTCGATTAGGGTGACAGAAATCGAGCAAGGTGTCGAGAAACTGGAACAGGCGGACCCCACGGTGGTTTTCGACACTGATATCGCAGAATGTAGTCTTACTTGTTCGTAAAACTGTGAAGTAGAGGAATGCATGTCTTATATACCACCTATATTTCTTTCTTTTCATGCAATGCTGGCTAACCGTCTGAGTTCCGGGGTAGACTTGAGTAATAATATAGGTTTTCCCATCCATTTTCACACTTTTTTTATTCAATTTGATAAATTTGTACTTTAATTTCGTCCTGAGGAGCCTGGAATGTGCTTATCCCAACTTCAAATTCGTCTTTGGTTGATCAATTTCACAAAAAGTCAACTCATTCTAGTCATTTGTCACACATAATCGTCCATTGCATTTCAAGTTCGTCGAACACAGAAGTGTTCAGCAACTGTGACCGACGAATTTTAATTGTTATTGACAATAATGTATGACAAATGACTACATTGACTGGACTTTTGTGAAATCGATCGACAATAGACGAAAATGAAGTTGAATTAGGACATTCCAGTCTCCTCGGGACGAAACTGAAGTACAAATTATTATAAAATTAAATGAAAAAAGTGTGAAAATGGACGGGAAAACCTATACTCAAAGACTCATTTGAGGCTATAGGATTTTGGTTGACACACACACACACACACACACACACACACACACACACACACACACACATATCATATAGATTTAGATTTTGGTATAACATACATTTTCTATACATCCCTAGATATTTCGACATCTATTGGAAGGTGGTCATGATATGCACAATAAATAATGGAATTAGAAATTTAAAGACAATTCGTTCAAAAACAATTTAAGAGGATTTCATAATCGTAATATTCATATAATGTATTTCTTGAAAGTTGATGTTGTTATTTAATTTCACAATGTCTACTTGTAGTTTTTTTGAAGCTCAATGATGCATACATTTTTTTCGCCCTACAATCTGCCTCACAATATTTACATAATTCAATTCACAATTTTTATTTTTTCTTTCAGCTTTAGCAAGCTTTTTGTTTCGAATGTTTACGTATACAGTAATGTGAACTGCATGCCACTTATGAATAATTCGTAGAGAGTTTAGTTGAGACGTGGTCGGTTTTCCTCCGAGGCACAGCATACTAATACACATGCAAGGCTCGTTGGTGTAACAGAGAAGAATAGTGAAGTAGGCATTAAAGTTACCCCTCCCCCATCGATTTCCCTCCCCCAAACAAGAAACGTGTCTGGGGGTTCATGGGGTTGTTGTTTTTGTTTTTGTTTTTTTTGTTTTTTTTGGATGGGGGGGGGGGGGAGAAGGGTCCGGCATTAGTTGGAAGTCAGCCAAAAGAAGGTCCGTGAGGAAGACATATCACAATTGCTGTGGTTGGTAATATTTATTTGTAATGTTATCAACAACTCCCATTGCACTAAATTTTAGAAGGCTGTCAAGGAAAGGTAAGAGAAGAAGAGGAAGGCAGAAGAAAAGATGGAGAGATGAACTAACATCATACATGGGAACGGCCTCGTGGATTAGGATAGCTAGAGACGAACAGAATGGAAGTGTCAGGAGGAGAGATTTGTCCAACGTCTGGATGATATATAATTAAAAGAAAATTTGGTAAAAAAACAATTTAAGAGGATGTCATAATCGTAATATTCATATAATGTATTCTTAAAGTTTACGTTGTTATTTAATTTCACGATGTCTAGCTCAGTGATGTATACATTACATTGTTTCGCCTTACAATCTGCCTTACAATATTTACATAATTCATTTCACACTTTTGATTTTTTCTTTCAGCTTTAGCATGCTTTTTTGTTTTGAATGTTTACGTATACAGTAATGTGAACTGCATGTCACTTATGAATAATTCGTAGAGAGTTTAGTTGAGACGTGGTCTGTTTTCCTCCGAGGCACTGCATACTAATACACATGCAAGGCTCGTTGGTGTAACAGAGAGGAATAGTGAAGTAGGCATTAAAGTTAACCCTCCTCCATCGATTCCCCTCCCCCAAACAAAAAACGTGTCTGGGGGTTCATGGGGTTGTTGTTGTTGTTAATGTTGTTTTTTTTTTGGGGGGGGGGGGGGGGAGGGTCCGGCATTAGTTGGAAGTCAGCCAAAAGAAGGTCCATGCGGAAAAAATATCACAATATTGCTGTTGTTGTTAATATTTATTTGTAATGTATCATCAGCTACTGTATCTGCCATTGCACACTTTTGTTAACTTTTATAAGGCTGTCAGGTTGTCTTGTCCTGTCTTATCATCACCCGCTTCCCCGTCTTATTCCCTTTGTTAGCTCCGCACGTGAGCCTTTCCCTTTTCAAATGGGGTAAGGGAACCAATTCGGGGGGGGGGGGGGGCTGATGTTTGGTGCCCGAATACTATATCTTCTACATTTTCAACTCAAACGCACAATGAAGAAGAAGAAGAAAAAAGGGTTCTCACCACTTGCCTGCCCGAAAATGACATAATACGTTTGTATGATCTTACCCAAATATGACATGTATATGATTTTGCCCAAATGCATGAAATATGATATGATTTTTCCTGAATATGACATGCTTTTGTCTGACGTACCACTGTGCCCTTCCATAGTCATGATAGTGTTACCCCTCTGCCATTTTTTTTTTTTTTAAGCTGAATTTTTTTCTTTTTTCTTTCACAAATGACAGATGAACGTGCGGCGTTC